>CACSLK010007690.1:30813-41300 GCA_902706635.1 Striga hermonthica
TGGGTTCAAGTGAGAATGGTGCTTTAGGAAAGAAATAAGAATGAATTGTAACCATTAGATCCAATGATCTAATGACAAAAAAAAAACTAAAATTATACCTTCATTAAGGGTCTCAGGGTAATTTTCTCACACATGGACCCCACTCCCCACCATCTTCCCCACGCGACCATACCTCTCATTCTTTCTCTCTCTCTCTCTCTCTCACCTCGTACACACATACAGAGGCGGCCAACACACATACACACACTATACACACGACTAAAATCGATCCGCCACCGTCTATCGCCAGCCCGTCGCCGTCCGCCGCCGCAGATATCAATTCGCCGACCATCGCCTCCTCCCTACTCTGATCCGCACGCCCCGATTCTGCCGTCGTTTTTTGTCGGACGAACTGTTGCTGAGCCAAACCTCCAACCAGAACGGTCATCACCACTGCACCTCTGCCATATCCAACCGCGAGCATCCGGCTACTGGCCGTCGTCAATAAAATTTTTGTCGTCGATGAACACACGCACTCTATCTCTATCTCTCTCACACACATCGGTTGATGTTCCCAATATCACTCCTCCTGGCCCGGTGATCGTGGTGGCGACAAGGCCAATTGAGTCGACGAATACGATGAAGGCAGAATGGTGAGGTCTTGGCGGTGAAGATAATGGTCGGGAGGTTCGATGGCGGGTTCGAGGCTGAGTTTGTTAGTTACGAATGTGCAGAGAATGAATTTGGAATTGGAGGCTTTTGTTTTGAAAATTTGACATCCTTTAAGGACTTAATTGCAAATTCAAAATTTTAATATAAACAAATTATTTTATTTTATATTTTTTATATACAAATGTATCATTGCTTTTTAAGATCACTGGGCATTTACTTTTCCTTGCTCACACTTTTCCTGGTTGACAATGAGATTTCTTTCACTTGTTCAATAAGGAGATTAATATTCTTATATATATATATATATATATATATATATATATATAGGGTCACGCTCCAGTGAGAATAGTTCCCCAGGAAAGAAATAAGAATAAATCATAGCCATTAGATTGAATTATCTAATGGTTAAAAAAAAAGCAAAAATTATACCTTCATTAACGGTAATGTGGTAATTTTATACATATGATCCAAGAAGGTAGACCCCACTAGCACATGAAACCTGCCAATTAACCCATAATTCGGTCAACCTACACACTAGACATCTACTAACTGACTGACACGTGGCAAATAACATTTCATCATCCAACAATTCTTTTTCTCTCACAAATTTACACACACGGTACACACACATCTGCACGCAAGAAAACAAACATTCGCACAGCAGCTCAGCCCCTCGCCTCCGACCACCCACTGGCGAAACGCCCAATGCTGCCCATTTATCAGACGCCACAGACGTCGGCACTTTACACTGCAACAAGCTCCACGCCGGCGCCGCCCTCGATGGCCAAATCGATTGTCAAAATTACCGTCGACGTCGACCCTCTCTTCTCCGCCAGCAACAAACTCCGACGCTCAACCACCGCCACGAAATCCGCTACCGGCCATCGACCACTGACCACTAGCTCCCTTCCGACACTGCCGTCCTCGGCCACATAGATGCACCTTCACATCGACGCCGACGACCGGCAGGGGGGCGCGATGCTAATCGGAGGGCCGATCTCGCCGATGACCACGACCAGCAGGGGACACAATCTGCGCCTGACGACCGATAGAGGACCATTCGATTTTCCAGAATCGCGACGGTGTTATTTCGGACATCCCTCAGTCTCCGACGGCAAATGGGAGGACGCGGCGTTCGACGAGAGGGAGTGGCGACTCGGCCGCCGTCTGTAGATTGTAGCAACGTTACTGTGCGGCTGAGATAGAAAATGGGTAGGGAGAGGATTGGGGTTTTTGTTTTGAATTTTTGATATTATCTAGGGACTTTGTTGCAAATTTATTAAGATTTGATTGTATTCAATTTAGCCCATATACCTAATTTGTAATTTACGAAAGTATATACACAATAATATTTTTATATGTTGTTTTATTCATATATATTGAAATAATAAATAAAAAACTAAATATAAATATTATAAAAAATAAATATTTTAATTTTGAAACAACAAATTAATTTTTATATAATAATAAATATTTCAATTATTTAGATAAATTTGGTTAAATTGATTCGGATTTATTTGAATTTGCACATAAAAAAAATAAAAGAAATCTACATGGCGTCATACGCAATAGTTTTAGCAATAGTTTTAAACATGTCGCATATTATTGATAATCAATATGCACAATAAGTTTATAATGAATGCAAATTAATTCGTTCGCGAATGCACATTAATTTGATACAGTGAAAGTCATTAAAAATACATATTATGTGATTGCACAATAATGTTAGACAAGATGCACATTAATGATGCTCGAATTGCACAACAATAGAATTGCACATTAATAATTGGAAACTGATCGAACTAAACTTTTCGATTTGAAATCTTATATTTTCGCTTGATATTTATTTTTATTTTCAAAATAATGATCATTTTATCTTCATATTTGGATTTTTTTTCCTAAATGAAATAACCAAACCAATTGAACTATATGAAAAAATATTATTATTTTTATTTATATTTTATGTATTGTGAGTGCACAGTATGGTTAAATGAATTGAAATATAATGAATATCAGATTGCATAATAGTGATTGCATGAATGCACATTATGATAACAAAGATATTTTATTATATCGATTCACCGACCGACGAACAACACTAACCGAGGTGGCGTTTAAGTAAATTTATCAACTAATATGTACAGGTACAAAAGCATTCACGATTTTATAAAAATACGACTTGTTTTTTTATGTGCATTTTATCACACAATATTGTGCATTTAATATATTATTAATGTGCATTTATTGAATTTTAAATGAAGTACAAAAGTGGCTCACATATTAAAGTGCATTATTATAAGAGATATTAAATTGCAACCAAGTCCTTATTACTTGTCTAATTTTAAAAATAAGCCCCCCATTAAAAAACAAAAATCATACCAAAAAAAAAAAATCACTTTCTCGTCAACTCCTCTTGCACCCAACATTTAGCATCAACCGTCCGCCTCTCGCGTCCCGTCGTCAGCCACCGACGCCGCCCGCACCAGCCGTCAGTCACCGACGTCGTCGGAGTCCCGCCGCCAGTCACCCGACGCTGCCGTGGTCCCGCCGTTAGCCACCTGACACCCCTGCGTAGCGCCATGAGCCACCTGACGTCGCCCGCTGCTGGAGGACCGTCGCCCGTCTCCGATGACGGCTACCGTGGACCAGCGTAGGGGTTGTGAAGTCGCCACTGGCAGATGAGTAGGCGAGTAGAATGGTCCAGGAGGTGTGGCGACCGGGATGGGGAGTCGCGGGGGCAGAATCCATTGTTGTGCGACCATGTTGGTGATGCTCGGCGGTCGGACTGTGCAGATGGGGCGGCGTTAATTTTTATTGTAGTTGTTATAATAAACGTTAATTTTTCAGCCAAAACAAATACATAAAATATTAAATCAACAAATATTTATATAACAAAAATGACATTTTTATTGTAGTTGTTATAATTGACTGGCTTGACCAACCCAATAGACTTTATATTATTTTGGTTTGATTTTATTTTCATCAAAGTCGACTTTAATAAATGCACATTTTCTACATGAGTTTTTTATAATGTAGAATGCACAATTGTGATAGGCATATTACACAATACCGTATATGAGATTGCACTTTAGTGTGGTACTAGTGAATAAAATTTCCATTCGTGAAAAATTATAATTCCCCATATTTTTTGGTTTCTCACATTTAATTTTTGGTTATTCTGGTTGCGTAACAATTTATTTTTAAAATAATCGAAATACCCGAATTAACCGGACTATGTAACCAATATTAATTTTTTTACGTTATATATATTGATATAGTCACACCGACGTATAGCGGTTCATATCATTACGGTTCAGAGATTATCGAGTCGACTTACGCAAAGTCGACTCTGCCAATAGGCTCTTCATGAGACCTATGGTCAAGGATCCCGGCACTCGTATAAGTCGACTTATACATGTCGGCTAGTATAAGTCGATTTTCTCTAGGATGACGGCCAACGTATCAGGATCCATTAGCGGTTGAAAATGACTCAGTCGACTCGAGTCGGTATCTCAAGTCGACTGAAGAGGTCTCGAAGTTCACAGATCTCGACAGCTCTAATACGTTTCAGCATACCGAAGGGAAGCTAAGGATAAGAAGGAAGCTATTAAGGATAAGGAAGGATCTAGATGTTGACTAGGAAATGGACGGAAGGCGAACCGACCAGGGTATTTTGGACATTTCCAGTAAGTCGGCCGGGGCATTTTGGGGACTTCAGGTAAATGTTTCACTTCTATATAAAGGAGCTGAGGTAACTCCAAAACCCTAACTCCATTCATTCCACATTATTCTCCATTACTGTTGTTGCTCTCTAAGAGCAGCTTTCTTCATCTTTCACAACACTGACTTGAGCGTCGGAGGCTCTACGCCGGAAATCCCTCCGGCGTTGAGTTCTTGCAGGTGTTCTTGCGGTTCAACAACAGTTCGGAGGCTATCGAGTCAGATCTGAGCTCATTCCCGTCGGTTCATCCCAGATCCGGACGATTTCTCATTGGTTCATTCCAGATCTGAGAAGAGACCCATCATTTTGGCGCCGTCTGTGGGGAGTTCTTGAAGGAATTAAGAGCTTTACACCTAGTTTGGATCTGTCTCCGATGGCTGAGAAGGAAGGATTGCAGAAAAACTTGAATGAAGATTTCAGGGCAGCATAGACTGATAAGCGACCTCCGCCAATTCCCAGCCCCAAACCACCGCTCCAACTGCTTGGTTTCCCACCGTTTGGGGCACACGTGCCGTCAGGAGGGCGTTTGGGGGAGGAGACGCCTATCACCCCACCAGGAGTCAAGATCCCAGTACTCACTCAAGGGGAGGCCAGTCATGTGAAAAGCACGAGCGGAGGAGTTAATGGTCGTGAGTCAACCGAGACATTCCTAAGTCTGGGGAAACAGCCCGGACCGCTCGAGCAGGAAAAGAGACCGCCGCCTCAAATCAAGGAGCAAATGCTGACCATGACACGTAGCGGCCCAAATCAAACAAACAAAAGTCGAGCGGCCTAGGGTCGAGCAACTCAGGATTGATCAAGCTAGGGTCGAGCAGCCTCAAAATGAACAACAACCCCCTGAACGCGAACAGCAGGCGCTGTCACATGACAAGCAGAACAGGAGGTAGATGAAGAGGAGCCCTCTGTCAGGACTATTAATCCACAAGCCAGAAACGACACCCTGTAGCAGCTGTTAGCTCAGGTCCGAGACTTTCAGGCTCGAGTGGAAGGGAGGAAAAAAGGAAGCTCGAGGGGACACCCTTTCTCACAACATATTCTAGACGCTGACTTGCCTCAAGGATTCAGGGAGCTCAACATCTGGTATGATGGGTCGACTGATTCCTCTCGACATCTAAGGAGTTTTGAAAACATGGCAGTGCTGCACTGTTACAATGATCCCGTTCAATGTCGAGCGTTCTTGACGACTCTGCGAGGACCAGCGCAAGATTGGTTTCATCAATTGCCCCTAGGAGCCGTCAGGGACTTTGATGGATTTAGCTCAAGTTTTCTGAACCAATTCGCAAGTGTAAAAGCTCAAGAAAAGTCTTACCTTACTCTGATAGGTATGCAACGGAAAGAAGGGGAATCATTGAGGGATTCTGTGGCGAGGTACACACGGGCGTGCGTCGACGTCCCCTCGGCCACCGAGGAAATCAAATCGGGAGGACTCACTCGAGGACTACTCCCAGGATTATGCAGAAACTCCCTAGCAAAACGACCCGGGAGGACGTTCGATGAGGTGTTAGGAAGGTGCGCCAAATACATGAACATCGAGGAAGCTGCAGCCGACTTTTTGCAAGCAGCTAAAGCAAAAACCGAGTCTCGGGACGAGGAGAAGGATAAAAAACCAATCACAACGGTTGAAAGAAAAGGATCCCCAAAATCTGAGAGAGAGGGACGATCAAGAAGATGGAGGACAACTCAATATACTCCCTTGTTAGCTTCGAATGCAAGGATATTGGAGGTAATGGAGAAATAGATCCGCGAAAGTGTTGTCAGGTGGCCACGGACGAGAAAGGATAGACCGACAAAACCTAAAAGCGATTTGTATTGTCGATTTCACAAGGATTACGGGCATAACACGGATGAGTGTCGACACCTAAAAAATGAGATTGAGAGACTAATCAAAGCAGGCCATCTGAAGGAATTCATTTATAAGGATCGAGAGCGAACTAGTCGGTGAAGGGAGAGAAGCAAAAGCCCTCGCAAGAGAGCGAGGACACCCGACAAAGAGGAGCTCCCGCAGAAAAGGGGAATAATTCATATAATATTCGGAGGGCCAACCGACGGAGATTCAAACCGGGCCAGAAAAGCATATGCTCGAAGACACCACGGGAAAATTAAAGTGCAGCAGGTCGAAGAAAACGGTCCAGTGATGAATTTTGGGCCGGCTGAAATGGGAGAAGTCGAGAGACCTCACAACAATGCCCTAATGATCACAGCTCAGATATCAGGCTATGAAGTGCAGAGGATCTTTTTCGACACGGGAAGCTCGGTGAACGTGATTTTTTACAATTGTCTTAACCGGATAGAACTCGACATCGAGCTTGCACCCCTGCACACCTCACTCTTTTGATTTAATGGCTCGGAAGTCGCGCCTCTAGGAGAAACCACGCTCGCTGCGACTTGAGGAAGGTAAAAATGGTGCGATTTGTCGTAGTCGACGTCGAGTCGGCCTATAATGTGATTTTGGGAAGGCCAGCACTCAACACATTCCAAGCAGTAGTGTCAACTTACCATATGAAGCTAAAGTTCCCCGTGGGAGATAAAGTAGGGGAGGCCCGAGGAGACCAGGGGTTGTCAAGAACCTGTTACCAGATAGCAGTAAGAACAAACCAGCGAACGGAGGTAAAAGAAGGGAAAAAGTCGATGTCAAATGAAAAAAGACAAAGGGAGAATGACCTCGAGCCGCACGGAGAATTAATGGAAATTCAAATCGGGGAAAAAGAGGAGCAGACCACTAAAATGGGGAGAGAGTTGGAAGATGAGTTGCGTCGACAGTTGGTGGGACTGTTGAAAAAATTCAGGGACATATTTGCTTTTTCCCCTGAAGAGCTAACAGGAATCGATCCCGATGTCATGGAACATAAACTTAATGTTGACCCCCTGAAAAAGCCCGTGAAGCAACGACTTAGGCATCACGGGGCAGAGATCGACAAAGCAATTGAGGTCGAGGTGGATAAGTTACTGAAGGCCAAACACATCAAAGAAATTCAATTCCCAGAATGGATATCGAACAAAGTGATGGTGTGAAAAGCACTAAATAAGTGGCGTATGTGCATTGATTTTCGCGATTTAAATCTAGCTTGCCCAAAAGATCACTACCCCCTGCCAAGAATCGACCAGCTGGTCGACTCCACAGCTGCCTGTCAATTGCTATGTATGATGGACGCGTCCCAGAGATATCACCAAATCCTGTTACCTCCTGAGGATCAAAGCAAAGTTAGCTTCGTGACGAGCAAGGGGACATATTGTTATGTCGTCATGCCTTTCGGGCTAAAAAACGCAGGGGCAACATACCAAAGGTTAATGGATCGAATGTTCAAATCGCAGATCGGGCGAAATATGGAAGTTTACGTGGACGATATCTTGGTGAAAAGTAGGTCCTCGATCTCGCATGTGGAGGACTTGAGGGAAACATTTATGACATTAAAAACATTTGGAATGAAGCTAAACCCAAGTAAGTGCGCTTTTGGAGTAAGGGCGGGACGATTCCTGGGCTATGTCGTGACTGAGAGGGGCATCGAAGTAAATAAGGACAAAGTGCAAGCCATACTCGACGTGGCCCCGCCAAAGAAGGTTAGAGAAGTGCAAGTCCTGACAGGTCGAATTGCGGGCCTAAGTCGGTTCATAGCTCGAGCTGCGGAAAGGAGTTTCCCATTCTTTAAGTTACTCAAGAAAAAAGCTTTTCAGTGGAATGACGAGGCTCAAATGGCGTTTGAAAAGTTGAAGGAATTTTTGAGCGAACTACCGTTGTTAACAAAGCCGGAGGCGGGCGACGAGTTAGTGCTCTATATCTCGGTGGGCATATTTTCTCTAAGTTCTGTATTACTGCGAGAAGTTGGAGGGGCCCAACAGCCGATCTACTATACAAGTCGAGTACTTCAAGGTGCAGAGGCGAGATATCCCGAAGTCGAAAAGGCCGCATTAACAATAGTAATCACAACTAGAAAATTGAGGCCATATTTCCTGAATCACGTGATAATAGTGAGGATGAATTTTCAGCTCGGAGAGACCCTAGGTCGACCTACGGTCGACTCGTAAAATGGGCAGTTGAACTTAGCGAATTTTCCATCAAGTACGAATCGCGACGAGCTATCAAAGCTCAAGCTCTGGCCGACTTTATCCAAGAAGGGACTAAGGGAGCAAGCAAGAAATGGATAATGCACGTTGACGGGTCCTCGTCAGCTAGGGATCTGGTCTGGGAGTAGCCCTGATATCCCCCGAAGGCGAACAACTCGACTTCGCCATCAGAATGGGGTTTAAGGCCTTGAACAATGAAGCAGAGTACGAGGCTCTAATCAAGGGAATTCAACTAGCAATCGGGGGCGGAGCGACGGAAATCATAGCACACTCTGACTCACAGCTTGTTGTGGCGCAAGTATTGGGAAATTGCGAAATCAAAGAGGATCGAATGATAAAATATGTCGAGGAAATTCAGAGCCTGGTGCAAGGCTTAGAAAGTTTTGAGCTGATGCAAGTACCCCGGGAAGAGAACAAGCGAGCTGATTGGCTCGCAAGAATCGCAAGTTCAAATGAAAGAAAAATGGGGAATCATATTACCACACTGCACTTAGAAGTGAGTGTCCTAAGTGAGACAATGAAAGTCGACGAAAAGCAGGATTGGCGAAGGGCGATTCGCGAACTATTACAATGTCGAGTATCAGATGGAGATAAGCAGGAGGCGGAGAAAGCAGCCCGGTATTTGAGTAAATATTTTGAGATTGAATGAGTCTTATATAGGACGTCAATGGTCGGACCCCACCTGCGATGTGTTTCTGAAGAAGAAGGTGATCATGTCTTGAAGGAGATCCATGAAGGATGTTGTGGAGCACATATAAGATCGCGAGCCCTAGCTGGCAAAGCCCTTCGAGCGGGCTATTATTGGCCCAAGATCCGAAAAGCAGCTGAACAACTAGTACAAGAATGCGACAGATGCCAGCGTCACGGTCGAATCCCCACATTCCAGCTGAGGCAATGACGACAATCAACTGCCCAATCCCTTTTGCTCAATGGGGAATCGACTTAGTAGGCCCATTGCCGATGGGAACAGGGCAAAGAAAATTTATGGTGGTTGTCGTCGACTATTGTAGTAAATGGGTGGAAGCAGAGCCTCTGGCGAAAATCACCAAAGACAAAATGATACAATTCCTATTCAATAATATTTGTTGTCGATTCGGGATCCCAAAAATCTTGATTTCAGATAATGGAACTCAATTTCAAGGAAAACGAATCCAGGCGTGGTGTACCGACATGGGGATCAAGCAGCGATTCGGTTCAGTCGCTCACCCGCAGGCGAATGGGCAAGTCGAAGTGACAAACAAAACTATCCTGCAAGGGTTAAAGAAAAGATTAGAAAAAGCATCCGGTGCTTGGGTCGAAGAGCTGACAACAGTCCTATGGGCCTATAGGACGACCCCAAGAAGTTCAACAGGGCAATCGTCATTCCACATAGTTTATGGGATGGACGCTCTATTGCCCATCGAAGTCGGCTTGGAATCTCACATGTCAACATTCTATAAGGAAAAGACCAACGAAGAGTTAGCAAAAGAATCCCTCGACATGATAGAAGAAGTACGAGAGGAAGCTTGGCTGCGATCTGTGGAGTATAAGCAGAAGATGCGTGCAGCTTTCGACAAGAAAGTTCAAACCAGACGGTTCCAAATCGGAGACCTCGTCTTAAAGCGGGCTGATGCCCTCAAGCATGTGGGGAAACTAGAAGCTAACTGGGAGGGACCATACACAGTCACAAAAGTGCTTGAGAGAGGTGCGTATGAACTCGAGGATACAGAAGGTCGACAACTACCGCGGTCTTGGCACGTTATCCATCTCAAACATTTTTATGCTTAAAGAACAATGTTTCGAGTTTTCTTTTTGTACTGGGCAATGATCAAATTATATCCAGTAATGAAATGAATTTTGTCTACGCTTCTAATATGTCTATATTTACGTATCGGCTTTTTCACGATTGCTAAATGAACTAAATTTCCCAAACAACTACAAAGTTGTATGCTTCGAGCGAAATCTTGGAAAGGCTATAAAGCCCACGACTACAAAAGTCGACTCGAACAACTACAAAGTGTTGGGTTCTGTTAGGAACGTCAAACAACATGCACAGTATTGAACTTTATCGAAA
>CACSLK010007700.1:1454-11991 GCA_902706635.1 Striga hermonthica
TCAATCGTTTCTGATTCCTCTCCACAAAGATGGCAGATTGGATCCACTCCAAGATGGGCACTGAAATTGATAAACCACGGTCCAAACACTTTCAAAATTGATGAAATATATTATATACATTCATTACTCTTTGCAAATAGTACCATAACAGTCAGAGCAATTGAAATTATAAAAAGCTTAAACAGATAATACCATAACACTCATAATACTCAGAGCAAATAGTACTCGTTTTATCAAATACTTAAGCAGACTTCAGCAATAAAATTGCATTGTTTCAAATAAGCATTCCTATTATATGTATGTTCGCATGCTTCATTGTTCTTCAACGGGCAAATCATGGCTTTCGTCGTGACTTCAACTAGGATCTCAATTCATTGCACAGCAACAACAAAACAAGATATAAAAAAACACGGTCGTCATCCTCATTCATACATTCCGTCGAGCATGTAAAGGGCCTATTAATTAAAAGCACAAATACAACAATGTATTCACTTAAATCAACCGCAACCTCACATTAAATATTTATTTGCTCGCCATATTATTTTGCATAACCAGAGGAAGAAATCGCAGCACATCAAATTTCGAAGACATATAGCAATACAGAATGCGATTGTCATTCAAAATAGTTACCTCAATTTTTAGTTTTTTAACACCCTCAAATAAAAATCACAAAACATTAATGGAAAAGTAGATTCAATATTTCATCAAATCGACGGGGATAATCTGAATTCAGAAATTAATAACCTGAATTCAATAATGGAAAAGAACATGCGGACATTTGAATTCAGAAATTAATAACCTGAACATTATATGAAGATGAACTCATCATAAATTCTGTTTTCACGATTCCGACTGAAGCATTCAAAGTTTTTTTTCTCAGTGACGGGGAAGAAACATGATCGATTTTTTCAGTTCAAGATAGAATGCAATTTATTTTCAATTCGTGGCCTAATTGGAATATGTAAATGTAATTAGGGTAGAATAAAAATAAAGTAATAGTTAAACACCCTAGTTTATAATTTTTTTTTAATTAAGGGTACTTAAGTACTTACACTAGCTTCTTTTTTTATTATTTTCGTCATTAATTAATTAAGAGGACATGTGGCAGGATTTTAAAGGGGAACCCAATGTTAGGTAGGTACGAAGCTGGTACGAGGCAAATCTGATAATAGAATGCCCCTAAATACAATACTGAAGACTTGAAAATGTGATTGATTGTTTAAGAGTTTATTTTTTTTAATATTTTATCGCATTTTCTATATTCAAATTATTTTTAACATACATATTTGAAAAAAAAATGTTAGGTATTTAAACATAAGGAGATGTAGCTCAACGGTATTATCATTCGGATTTGAGTATGACATTCGGGAATTGAAGCCCCGCATCTCCAAATATATATATATTTTTTTTTGTAATTTAAAATTTAAAATTATTATTTTTTTAATTTTAAACTTAATTATATTTTCAATGTGTAAGTGATATCAAATATCCTTATACTTGCTCAAGTTTTCACATAGTGATCTGATTCCATCTTTTCTATATATTATTTTTTCCAGATTTTTCACTTTATTTATTTAATTTTATTTACTATATTTATTTACAAGTATGCTAAATGATTTTAATATAAGTATCGTAGATATGTTAGGCAATTGTTCAATTTAAAAGATTTAAAATCACATGAGCAGATGGACATTTCACATCGTAAATATTTTATACATACATATATATCGATTTTTTATAAAAAATTATAATTTATTTCTAACAATTATTACTTCAAATTAATATAGATGCACTAAAATACAATTTAGTGCAAAATAAAAACAATACCGAAGACTTCAAAATGTGATTGATTGTTTAAGACTTTATATTTTTTAATATTTTATCGCATTTTCTATATTCAAATTATTTTTAACATACAAATTTGAAAAAAAAATGTTATGTATTTAAACATAAGGAGATGTAGTTCAACGGTATTATCATTCGGATTTGAGTATGACATTCGGGGATCGAAACCCAGCATCTCCAAATAAATATATATATATATATTTTTTTTTTTTTGTAATTTACAGTAAATACTACTTTTTTGGTAAATTTTAAACTTAATATATATTCAATGTGCAATTGAAATCCAATATCGTTATATTTGTTCAAGTTTTTCTTGTAGTGATCGGATTCCGTCTTTTCTATTTATTACTTTTTTCCAGATTTTTAATTTTTTTTTATTATATTATATTTGCAATACTAATTTACAAGTATGCTAAATGATTTTAATATAGGTATCTTTGATATGTTACGTAATATTAATTTTAAATGATTTTAGAATAACATGCGCAGATTGAAATTTCAAATCGTGAGTATATTTATATGAATGTATATTTCAATTTTTTTATATAAGATTTTATTTTTATTTTGAATAATTACTATTGGAAATGAATATAAATGCACTAAAAAATACATTTTAGTGCAAAATAAAAACAATGTCATAGACTAAAAAAAGTGATTGATTTTTAAACTTTATTTTTTTTAAATCTTTCATCACATTTGTTATATTAAATTTATGTTCAACATTCATCTATAAAAAAATCTTTTGGTATTGAAACAAATGGAGATGTAGCTCAATGGTATTATCCTTCTTAATTGGCTATGACATTCGGGGATCGAAACCCCGCATCTCCAAATATATTTTTCTTTTTGTAATTTAAAAATTAATACTATTTTTTTTTAATTTTAAACTTAATATATTTTCAATGTGTAAGTGATATCAAATATCCTTATACTTGCTCAAGTTTTCACATAGTGATCTTATTCCATCTTTTCTATTTATTATTTTTTCCAGGTTTTTCACTTTGTTTATTTAATTTTATTTGCAATATTTATTTACAAGTATGCTAAATGATTTTAGTATAAGTATCGTAGATATGTTAGGCAATTGTTCAATTTAAAAGATTTTAAATCACATGAGCAGATGGACAATTCACATCGTAAATATATTTATACATACATATAGATCGATTTTTTTATATAAAATTATAATTTATTTTTAACAATTATTACTTCAAATTAATATAGATGCACTAAAATACAATTTAGTGCAAAATAAAAACAATACCGAAGACTTCAAAATGTGATTGATTTTTTAAGACTTTATTTTTTTAATATTTTATCACATTTTCTATATTCAAATTATTTTTAACCTACATATTTGAAAAAAAAACGTTAGGTATTTAAACGTAAGGAGATGTAGCTCAACGGTATTATCATTCGGATTTGAGTATGACATTCGGTGATCGAAACCCCGCATCTCCAAATATATATTTTTTTTTTTTTGTAATTTACAATTAATACTACTTTTTTTGTAAATTATAAACTTAATATATATTCAATGTGCAATTGGAATCCAATATCGTTATATTTGTTCAAGTTTTTCTTATAGTGATCGGGTTCCGTCTTTTCTATTTATTACTTTTTTCCAGATTTTTCACTTTTTTTATTATATTATATTTGCAATACTAATTTACAAGTATGCTAAATGATCGAAACCTACATCTCCAAATATATATATATATTTTTTTTGTAATTTACAATTAATACAACTTTTTTTGTAAATTTTAAACTTAATATATTTTCAATGTGTAAGTGATATCAAATATCCTTATACTTGCTCAAGTTTTCACATAGTGATCTGATTCCATCTTTTCTATATATTATTTTTTTCCAGATTTTTCACTCTGTTTATTTAATTTTATTTGCAATATTTATTTACAAGTATTCTAAATGATTTTAATATAAGTATCGTAGATATGTTAGGCAATTGTTCAATTTAAAAGATTTTAAATCACATGAGCTGATGGACATTTCCACAACGTAAATATATCTATACATACATATATATCGATTTTTTATATAAAATTATAAATTATTTTTAACAATTATTACTTCAAATTAATATAGATGCACTAAAATGCAATTTAGTGCAAAATAAAAACAATATCGAAGACTTCAAAATGTGATTGATTTTTTAAGACTTTATTTTTTTTAATATTTTATCGCATTTTCTATATTCAAATTATTTTTAACATACATATTTGAAAAAAATGTTAGGTATTTAAACATAAGGAGATGTAGTTCAACAGTATTATCATTCGGATTGGAGTATGACATTCGGGGATCGAAACCCCGCATCTCCAAATATATATATATTTATTTGTAATTTACAATTAATACTACTTTTTTTAGTAAATTTTAAACTTTATATATATTCAATGTGCAATTGAAATCCAATATCGTTATATTTGTTCAAGTTTTGCTTATAGTGATCATATTCCGTCTTTTCTATTTATTACTTTTTTTCAGATTTTTCACTTTTTTTATTATATTATATTTGTAATACTAATTTACAAGTATGCTAAATGATTTTAATATAGGCATCTTTGATATGTTAGGTAATATTAATTTTAAACGATTTTGGTATAACATGCGCAGATTGAAATTTCACATCGTGAATATATTTTTGTAAATGTATATTTTAATTTTTTATATAAGATTTTAGTTTTATTTTGAATAATTACTACTGCAAATTAAAAAAAATGTCATAGACTAAAAAAAAGTGATTGATTTTTAAACTTTATTTTTTAAAATCTTTCATCACATTTTTTATATTAAATTTATGTTCAACATTCATATATGAAAAAAATCTTTTGGTATTGAAACAAAAGGAGATGTAGCTCAATGGTATTATCCTTCTTAATTGGCTATGACATTCGGGGATCGAAACCCCGCATCTCCAAATATATTTTTCTTTTTGTAATTTAAAAATTAATACTATTTTTTTTTATTTTAAACTTAATATATTTTCAATGTGTAAGTGATATCAAATATCCTTATACTTGCTCAAGTTTTCACATAGTGATCTGATTCCATCTTTTCTATATATTATTTTTTCCAGATTTTTCCTTTTGTTTATTTAATTTTATTTGCAATATTTATTTACAAATATGCTAAATGATTTTAATATAAGTATCGTAGATATGTTAGGCAACTGTTCGATTTAAAAGACTTTAAAACACATGAGCAGATGGACATTTCACATCGTAAATATTTTATACATACATATATATCGATTTTTTATATAAAATTATAACTTATTTTTAACAATTATTACTTCAAATTAATATAGATGCACTAAAATACAATTTAGTGCAAAATAAAAACAATACCGAAGACTTCAAAATGTGATTGATTGTTTAGGACTTTATATTTTTTAATATTTTATCGCATTTTCTATATTCAAATTATTTCTAACATACATATTTAAAACAAATGTTATGTATTTAAACATAAGGAGATGTAGCTCAATGGTATTATCATTCGGATTTGAGTATGACATTCTGGGATCGAAACCCCGCATCTCCAAATAAATATTTTTTTTTTTTTTGTAATTTACAATAAATACTACTTTTTTTGTAAATTTTAAACTTAATATATATTCAATGTGCAATTGAAATCCAATACCGTTATATTTGTTCAAGTTTTTCTTATAGTGATCGGATCCGTCTTTTCTATTTATTACTTTTTTCCAGATTTTTCACATTTTTTTATTATATTATATTTGCAATACTAATTTACAAGAATGCTAAATGATTTTAATATAGGTATCTTTGATATGTTAGGTAATATTAATTTTAAATGATTTTAGAATAACATGCGCAGATTGAAATTTCACATCGTGAGTATATTTATATAAATGTATATTTCAATTTTTTATATAAGATTTTATTTTTATTTTGAATAATTACTACTGCAAATTAATATAAATGCACTAAAAAAATACATTTTAGTGCAAAATAAAAACAATGTCATAGACTAAAAAAAGTGATTGATTTTTAAACTTTATTTTTTTAAATCTTTCATCACATTTTTTAAATTAAATTTATGTTCAACATTCATATATGAAAAAAATCTTTTGGCATTGAAACAAAAGGAGATGTAGCTCAATGGTATTATCCTTCTTAATTGGCTATGACATTCGGGGATCGAAACCCCGCATCTCCAAATATATATATATATATTTTTTTTGTAATCTAAAAATTAATACTATTTTTTTTAATTTAAAACTTAATATATTTTCAATGTGTAAGTGATATCAAATATCCTTATACTTGCTCAAGTTTTCACATAGTGATCTGATTCCATCTTTTCTATTTATTATTTTTTCCAGATTTTTCACTTTGTTTATTTTATTTTATTTGCAATATTTATTTACAAGTATGCTAAATAATTTTAATATAAGTATCGTAGATATGTTAGGCAATTGTTCAATTTAAAAGATTTTAAATCATATGAGCAGATGGACATTTCACATCGTAAATATATTTATACATACATATATATCGATTTTTTATATAAAATTATAATTTATTTTTAACAATTATTACTTCAAATTAATATACATGCACTAAAATACAATTTAGTGCAAAATAAAAACAATACCGAAGACTTCAAAATGTGATTGATTGTTTAAGACTTTATATTTTTTATTTTTTTATCACATTTTCTATATTCAAATTATTTTTAACATACATATTTGAAAAAAAAATGTTATGTATTTAAAAATAAGGAGATGTAGCTCAACGGTATTATCATTCGGATTTGAGTATGACATTCGGGGATCGAAACCACGCATCTCCAAATATATATTTTTTTTTTGTAATTTACAATAAATACTACTTTTTTGTATATTTTAAACTTAATATATATTCAATGTGCAATTGAAATCCAATATCGTTATATTTGTTCAACTTTTGCTTATAGTGATCGGATTCCGTCTTTTCTATTTATTACTTTTTTCCAGATTTTTCACTTTTTTTATTATATTATATTTGCAATACTAATTTACAAGTATTCTAAATGATTTTAATATAGGTATCTTTGATATGTTAGGTAATATTAATTTTAAATGATTTTAGAATAACATGCGCAGATTGAAATTTCACATCGTGAATATATTTATATAAATGTATATTTCAATTTTTTTTATATAAGATTTTATTTTTATTTTAAATAATTATTACTGCAAAATAAAAACAATGTCATAGACTAAAAAAAGTGATTGATTTTTAAACTTTATTTTTTTTAAATCTTTCATCACATTTTTTATATTAAATTTATGTTCAACATTCATATATGAAAAAAAAATGTTTTGGTATTGAAACGAAAGGAGATGTAGCTCAAAGGTATTATCCTTCTTAATTGGCTATGACATTCGGGGATCGAAACCCCGCATCTCCAAATATATTTTTCTTTTTGTAATTTAAAAATTAATACTATTTTTTTTTTATTTTAAACTTAATATTTTTCTTTTTGTAATTTAAAAATTAATACTATTTTTTTTTTTATTTTAAACTTAATATATTTTCAATGTGTAAGTGATATCAAATATCCTTATACTTGCTCAAGTTTTTACATAGTGATCTGATTCCATTTTTTCTATTTTCTATTTTTTCCAGATTTTTCACTTTGTTTATTAATTTTATTTGCAATATTTATTTACAAGTATGCTAAATAATTTTAATATAAGTATCGTAGATATGTTAGGCAATTGTTCAATTTAAAAGATTTTAAATCACATGAGTAGATGGACATTTCACATCGTAAATATATTTATATATACATATATATCGATTTTTTATATAAAATTTTATAATTTATTTTTAACAATTATACTTCAAATTAATATAGATGCACTAAAATACAATTTAGTGCAAAATAAAAACAATACCGAAGACTTCAAAATGTGATTGATTTTTTAAGACTTTATTTTTTTAATATTTTATTGCATTTATATATTCAAATTATTTTTAACGTACATATTTGAAAAAAAAAAAACGTTAGGTATTTAAACATAAGGAGATGTAGCTCAATGGTACTATCATTCGGATTTGAGTGTGACATTCGGGAATCGAAACCCTGCATCTCCAAATATACATTTTTTTTTATAATTTACAATTAATACAACTTTTTTTGTAAATTTTAAACTTAATATATATTCAATGTGCAATTGAAATCCAATATCGTTATATTTGTTCAAGTTTTTCTTATAGTGATCGGATTCCGTCTTTTCTATTTATTACTTTATTTCCAGATTTTTCACTTTTTTTGTTATATTATATTTGCAATACTAATTTACTAGCATGCTAAATGATTTTAATATAGGTATCTTTGATATGTTAGGTAATATTAATTTTAAACGATTTTAGAATAACATGCGCAGATTGAAATTTCACATCGTGAATATATTTATATAAATGTATATTTCAATTTTTGTTATATAATTTTATTTTTATTTTGAATAATTATTACTGCAAATTAATATAAATGCACTAAAAAGTACATTTTAGTGCAAAATAAAAACAATGTCATAGACTAAAAAAAGTTATTGATTTTTAAACTTTTTTTTTAAATCTTTCATCACATTTTTTATATTAAATTTATGTTCAACATTCATATATGAAAAAAATTGTTTGGTATTGAAACAAAAGGAGATGTAGCTCAATGGTATTATCCTTCTTAATTTGCTATGATATTCAAGGATCGAAACCCCGCATCTCCATATATATTTTTTATGTAATTTAAAATTTAATACTTTTTTTTAATTTTAAACTTAATATGTTTTCAATGTGTAAGTGATAACAAATATCCTTATACTTGCTCAAGTTTTCACATAGTGATCTGATTCCATCTTTTCTATATATTATTTTTTCCAGATTTTTCACTTTTTTTATTTAATTGTATTTGCAATATTTTATTTACAAGTATGCTAAATGATTTTAATATAAGTATCGTAGATATGTTAGGCAATTGTTCAATTTAAAAGCTTTTAAATCACATGAGCAGATGGAAATTTCACATCGTAAATATATTTATACATACATATATATCGATTTTTTATATAAAATGATAATTTATTTTTAACAATTATTACTTTAATTAATATAGATGCACTAAAATACAATTTAGTGCAAAATAAAAACAGTACCGAAGACTTGAAAATGTGATTGATTGTTTAAGAATTTATTTTTTTTAATATTTTATCGCATTTTCTATATTCAAATTATTTTTAACATACATATTTGAAAAAAAAAAATGTTTGGTATTTAAACATAAGGAGATGTAGCTCAATGGTATTATCATTCGGATTTGAGTATGACATTCGGGAATTGAAACCCCGCATCTCTAAATATATATTTTTTTTGTAATTTAAAATCTAATTTTTTTTTAATTTTAAAATTAATATATTTTCAATGTGTAAGTGATATCAAATATCCTTATACTTGCTCAAGTTTTCACATGGTGATCTGATTCCATCTTTTCTATATATTATTTTTTCAAGATTTTTCCATTTGTTTATTTAATTTTATTTGCAATATTTATTTACAAGTATGCTAAATGATTTTAATATAAGTATCGTAGATATGTTAGGAAATTGTTCAATTTAAAAGATTTTAAAACACATGGGCAGATGGACATTTCACATCGTAAATATTTTATACATACATACATATCGATTTTTTATATAAAATTATAATTTATTTTTAACAATTATTAATTCAAATTAATATAGATGCACTAAAATATAATTTAGTGCAAAATAAAAACAATACCGAAGACTTCAAAATGTGATTGATTGTTTAAGACTTTATATTTTTTAATATTTTATCGCATTTTCTATATTCAAATTATTTTTAACATAGATATTTGAAAAAAATGTTATGTATTTAAACTTAAGGAGATGTAGCTCAACGGTATTATCATTCGGATTTGAGCATGACATTCGGGGATCGAAACCCCGCATCTCCAAATAAATATTTTTTTTTTTGTAATTTACAATAAATACTACTTTTTTTGTAAATTTTAAACTTAATATATATTCAATGTGCAATTGAAATCCAATATGGTTATATTTGTTCAAGTTTTGCTTATAGTGATCGGATTCCGTCTTTTCTATTTATTACTTTTTTCCAGATTTTTCACTTTTTTTATTATATTATATTTGCAATACTATTTTACAAGTATTCTAAATGATTTTAATATAGGTATCTTTGATATGTTAGGTAATATTAATTTTAAATAATTTTAGAATAACATGCGCAGATTGAAATTTCACATCGTGAATATATTTATATAAATGTATATTTCAATTTTTTTATATAAGATTTTATTTTTATTTTGAATAATTATTATTGCAAATTAATATAAATGCACTAAAAAATACATTTTAGTGCAAAATAAAAACAATGTCATAGACTAAAAAAAGTGATTGATTTTTAAACTTTATTTTTTTAAATCTTTCATCACATTTTTTAAATTAAATTTATGTTCAACATTCATATATGGAAAAATATTTTGGTATTGAAACAAAAGGAGATGTAGCTCAACGGTATTATCCTTCTTAATTGGCTATGACATTCAGGATCGAAACCCCACATCTCCAAATATATTTTTCTTTTTGTAATTTAAAAATTAATACTATTTTTTTTAA
>CACSLK010007724.1:31131-46928 GCA_902706635.1 Striga hermonthica
AAAAATAAAATCGGTACGAAAAACGGACTCCGAGACACAAAATAGGCTTAAAAGACCGAATTGGGCCGAGCTGTTAAGATTTTGGCTAATTGGGCCGCGCCTGGACTGAAGGGCCCAAGACACGGCCTGTTAAGGGAAACTGGCGTGGGCTGGACAGGGCCTCGCGCGGCTTCAGTGGAGAAATGGGGTCGGGCCGCGCGGCTGGTTTTCGGGCCTCATGGCCCGCGCGCCTGATGCTGTTATATAAAAAAAAAAAATTGCGTTCAACATAGAGGGTTACGGGTTTCGAACACGCGACCTCGCGTAAGAATTATGCACGGTAAACCATTGTACTACACGCTCAATCGATGTTTGGAAGGGACAACTTGAAATAAAACCAGAAAGTTGCAGACATGAAGACAACTGAACAGAGCAGACTTAATACCGAACAGTAGCAGTACAAAATTCGAAAATTTTAACAGAAGTACAACACAGGTTCGATTAATTTCAAATTGTGATTTCATGAAAGGTTCGAACATTTACGAGCATGACGACTTTTCCCGAGTTTTGAAAATGTATTTTGAAATTTGATTTACTCAGGAAAAACACGAAACGACCAAAATATACCAAATGAACGACTGGGGTTCGAACGACCCGAACAACCTAACGACGACTCGAAACAAAAGAACGAGACTCCGAAATTATACGCGTTTATCACAGTACCGCAACGATACTCACTATTACGAAATCGAGAGTTCCAAACACCCCCGAAAAGCCACGAATATACATAAAATACATACGAAAAATTTAATGAACCTAAAGAAAATCTGACTTCAAATCCGATTTCGGTAAACCGAACACATCATAAATATAACGTGCGATATATGAAAACGATCGTATTAACGAGAGGATTCGAATAAGTTACCCGACTTCGGGAAACTACGAGAAATCGGATGGGAAACGGGTCAAACAACGGGACAGCGGAGCGGACGAACGGTTTTGGACTCGAACTGCTCGAACGGGACTGAAGCTGCTGGTTCTCGACGGTACGTCGGCTCTGCTCCGAGGACGTCGACGACGAACGGGAGTATACCAGCGTATAAACAGGGCTGCCGGAGGGAATTCGCCAGAAAATATGGAAGCTCAAAAGTGATGGCAGCGAACGCGGAATTCTACTGATTATGGTGATGGAGATTCGATGATGCTGATGGTGAGAGAGATAGAAGATTTCAATTGAGATAAAGATGGAAGGGAGAGGGAGCTTCAGCAAGGAGAAATATAGGGGAGGAGAAATATATTTACGGTTTCATCTTTTATGAAAAATGAAGGCCATAATCAATACTGTAATAATGAGGTTTATATAAATTCTTATTTAAGTGGCCATTCAAAATTAAAAGGGAGAAAACCGATTCTGGTCACAGCATATTAAGGTTCACGGGTCGGGTTTCCTCGGTTCGATACTTACGATATTTCGGGCTCGGTTCGATCAAACGATAAATTAATATAAAACCGAAACATAAATATATATATATATATATAATACACAATAATTATTAATATATAATAATTATATATAATACACACAAATAACATTTATTTAATAATAATAATACGCATTAAGCACAAATAATAATAATAACAAAATAATAATAATAATAATAATAATAATAATGAATTTGGAAATTAGACAATAAATATAAATAATAATAACAATGATGCAAAATAATTAATCTCAAATAATTCATAATCAAACGGGGTATTACATTAATCTAATTAATCGATCTTAGAACCGAAAGGGGAGAGATCGTTCGAACTAGGCTCGTGGAGAATAAGCTTGTTCGTTATGGTATTGTTGATGTGTTAGTTGTTTCAAGAACTATTCGTTTATGTCTATCCTCTTGTTACGAAGAGTTATTGATGATAGACCTCTAGATGAGTAATTCGTCGAGTCATTTAACCGAGCTCTTGATTGCTCGTTAAATGCATTGAGAACCGGAAGCGATTGTCCCTGATACCCTAGTCCCTTTATTCATTATTTGAATTCATGTTTTAAGTTTCGAGTTGAGAATTTCTAGTATTGTTTTTACAGTTCGTAGTCGATAAAACAAACCAACAAACTTGAATTAGAATGTTTAGGATTTCTTTTTTTCTTTTCTTGTGATTGAATATCCGTACAATTTAATTCGACCAACCTTCCTCGTGATATGACCCGGTGTTCGAATCTTTCGATTCTACTCAGGTAAAAATACTTACAATAAATTGGAGCCGTTGTTGGGGAAGGTTTAGGACTTATTTTGTGCGCCTATTCATTTGTTTTCAGTGTTTCTCTTATTTTCGTGATTCTTTTTTTTTCGTGTTTCTTTTTTTTTAGTTTTCTTATTTAGTCGTAATGATTTTCTTTGACTTGTTTTCCTTGTTCACTTATTGTTTATCTGCTGCTCGTGATGGTTTCTTTTATCCTTTTTGTATGTGAACCAGGAGTGGACGTGTACTATCTCCTGTCGACTTGGGTGAACAACAGCAACAACCGCCTCGTAACACCCTCCGAACCTTAGCCCAGCCAGTTATCGGGCCAGTGACTTCATGCATTCGTTTGCCGGATCCCGCACGGAATTATGAGCTAAAAATGATTCACTACATCCAGCTGCCGGCATTCCATAGGCTCCCAAGCGAAGACCCGCTTAACTTTATTCGGGAATTTTACAATGTCCTCAATACCTTCCCTCTAAATGGGCTGAATGAGGATCAGTTGAAGATGAGGTGCTTCCCAGAGACATTGAAAAACTGGGCCAAGGCCTGGTTCATGACTCTTGTACCGGCATCTCTAACTACCTGGACCGAAGTGTACACAAAGTTTATTGGGAGGTACTACTTCCATCAGAAGACCCAGTAGCTCCGATCACAGATCGTCTCATTCATTGAACTACCAAGTGAGCCTCTTCAGCAAGCTTGGGAGAGGTTCAAGGACATCCAGCGGCAATGCCTTCATCACAATCTTTCGCCGAGACTATTGATGAACTGTTTCTATGACTCCCTCAATCAGAACTTGCAGTATATGGTTGATAATGCTGCGGAAGGAGACATCAGTGCAAATCCAGCCGAGGAGATGTTTGAGATTTTTGAGACGATGAGTGCTAACTCATCTCAAAAGAGCAATCGAGGAAAGAGGGCCGTAGTCGGTGAAGTGTCTTCTACTCAAGACATGATGGCCCATCAAATAGCCGAACTCACAGAGCAAATGCGGCTAATGAATGCACGAGGAGGCCAATCAGTGCAGACCATGGCGGTAGACACATGGGGGCATGTGGAGTTCAGGGGCATAGATCTGAGGTTTGTCCATCAGCATTTGACCAGGATGTTGGAGAACAGTATGCAAACGTCAACGCCCTCCAAGGTTATCATCTTTGCCGAGCTCAATCGAGAAGAAGAGAAGGAGTTGATTGAGGTGCTTAAGAAGAATCAAAATGCCATCGGTTGGAGCCTTGGTGACATTAAGGGCATCAGCCCTTCCATGTGCATGCACCGGATCATTCTGAAGGAGGGTGCCAAACCATTTCGGGATAGCTAACGGTGGCTAAACCCGAACATGATGGAGGTTGTGAAGAATGAGGTAATTAAACTCTACGCAGAGGGGCTAATTTATTCAGTAGACGACAGTGAGTGGGTCAGCCCCATCCATGTGGTGCCAAAGAAAGGGGGTATCACGGTGATTGAGAATGAGAAGAAGGAGATGGTCCCCACCCGCATCACTACCGGGTGGAGAATGTGCATTGACTACAGGCGATTCAACGCCGTGACCAAGAAGGACCACTTCCTGTTGCCGTTTGTCGATCAGATTCTCGACCGACTCTTCGGCCACCAGTTCTATTGCTTCCTAGATGGACTCTCGGGCTACTACCAAGTGGCCATAGCTCCGGAGGATCAGCCCAAGACAACCTTCAACTGCCCATCGGCACATTTGCTTTCAGACGTATGCCCTTCGGCCTGTGCAATGCACCCGGGACTTTTCAATGGTACATGTTCTCCATATTCTCCGACATGCTCGGGGATTGCTTACAGGTATTTATGGATGACTTTTCTATATTTGGCACTTCATTCTCTGATTGTCTCCATAATTTATCTCGTGTGCTTGAGAGGTGTATTGAATCTAATTTGACTTTGAGTTGGGAGAAGAGTCATTTCATGATGACTAGTGGAGTTGTGCTAGGTCATGTGGTGTCTAATCGGGGGATTGAGTTTTTTGGGTCATGCTGGCTTTTATAGGCGATTTATTAAAGATTTTTTAAAAATCAGCTAGCCTTTATGTCACTTTCTTGTCAATGATGTGCCATTCGTGTTTGATGATGCATGTGTAGATACTTTTGATAAATTAAAAAATAAGCTTGTGACTGCACCCATTGTGATTGCACCTGATTGGTCTTTGCCTTTTGAGGTTATGTGTGATGCTTCAAACCTTGCTGTTGGAGCCGTTTTAGGCCAACGAGTTGATAAATTGCTTCGTGTAATTTATGTTAGTTTGACCTTGAATGGTGCCCAATTGAATTATACTACCACTGAGAAAGAACTTTTAGCCGTTGTGTTTTCTCTTGAAAAATTTATATCTTACATTTTGGGATCTAAGGTAATTGTGCATTCTGATCATACGGCTCTTAGGTATCTTTTGAGTAAAACTCAATCGAAACCTAGGCTTATTCATTGGAATTCACTTTTGCAAGAGTTTGATGTAGATATTCGTGATAGGAAAGGGTGTGAAAATGTTGAAGCTGATCTCTTGTCTCGCATTGTTCTTTCAGACCCTTCACTTGCATTGCATGAGTATGTTGGCATAAATGATGATTTTTCATATGAGCATGCGAGTGAAGTGACTAATGTTCCTTGGTATGCAGACATAGTGAACTATTTATCAGATAGAGTGTTGTTGTCTAACCTCTCCTCGCAAGAGAGAAAACGGTTTGTTTTGATGTGCAGGAGTTACTTTTGGGATGACCCACACCTTTTCAAGGTGGGAAAGGATGAGATTCTTCGGAGGTGTGTGCCCGAAGAAGAGCAATCGGATGTCCTTGCCTTTTGCCATGAGCTTAACTGTGGAGGACATTTTAGAGGTCGCAAGATCGCCTTTAAAGTTCTCCAATCAGGTTTATTCTTGCCAACTCTTTTTAAAGATGCTCATAAATTTTGTAAATCTTGTGACTGGTGTCAAAGAGTTGGGAACATTGGTTAGAAATGAAATGCCCCTTGTGAACAATTTGCAAGTCGAGATTTTTGATGTATGGGGCATTTATTTTATGGGACCGTTTCCCAAGTCTTTTGGTTTCGAGTATATCCTCCTTGCTGTAGATTACGTGTCCAAGTGGGTCAAGGCTATCCCCACACGGACATGTGATGCTAATGTGGTTATAAAGTTTTTGCGAGAAAATATCTTGAGCAGGTTTGGATTTCCACGTGCTATTGTGAACGATGGGGGCAAATATTTCTGCAACTGAATTTTTGAGAGAAGTTGATGAAGAAGTACGGCATTTCGCATAAAGTGGCCACCCCATACCATCCACAGACCTCAGGCCAAGCAGAAACGAGCAACAAGCAGATTAAGACCATTCTTGAAAAGACGGTGAATTCGTCTAGGAAGGATTGGTCGAGCCGGCTCGATGATGCACAGTGGGCCCAAAGGACAGCTTACAAAAGAGTGTTGGGGTTGAGCCCGTTCAGACTTGTTACGGGAAATTGTGTCATCTGCCAGTGGAGATTGAGCACAAGGCGTTCTGGGCAATCAAAAAGATGAATTTTGATCTTGATGCTGCCGGGCGAGAGAGGATGCTACAACTCTCGAAACTAGAAGAGTGGAGAAACGAAGCCTACGAGAACTCCAAAATCTACAAGGAGAAGACAAAAAGGCTTCATGATGCCACTCTTGTTCGAAAGAACCTCAAGCCCGGAATAAAGGTACTTCTCTTCAATTCTCACCTTCGTCTTTTTCCGGGAAGCTCAAGTCCCGTTGGAGTGGACAATATATCGTTGATGATGTGTTGTCATTTGGAGCTGTCCAGTTGCATAATCCCACGAACAACGATTTATTTTTGGTTAACGGGCAGAGAGTGAAACCATATTTTGATGAAAAGTTCAGAAAGCGGCATGTCGAGACCGTCAGTCTCGGCGACCCAGTCTATGCATGATCGAGGAATTATGCCGAGCTCCCGGCATTAAACTGAGTATCCTTTGTACTGTTGTATTTTGTTTATTTTATTAAATATCAATATATATATATATATATAAAATATTGGTCGCGGTCGCGGGCTTCCCTTAGCCGCGGCCGCGGCGACTATTTTTGGGTCCCAGATATCGTATGTCCAGAGCAAAAACTTCGCGACTCGGACGTATCTCGCGGCCGCGGAGTACGGTCGCAGCCGCGAAGGATTTCTTTGCTGCGGCCGCGGTGAGTTAAGGCCCCATTAAGAAGCAGCCGGGACAGAGCCAAAATTTCGCGGCCGCGGCGAACAAATTATGTCGCGACCTTGGAAATGTCGCGGCCGCGAGTCTCGCGTTTTAAAGAACACAAGAGCAGGTTATCGGCATTTGTATATTCTCCAAAACATCAAACACAACCAACGATTTCTTTCATCATACCATCGAGCATCAAATTCATAAAATCTTCTCCAAATCCTTGCAACATCTAAAGAATTAGTCCTCAAATACTAAATTTCTTCATCCTCGGAGCTTCCCGAGCGAGTTATCCTAGAGGTTCGAGGTTGAGTTCGGGAACCCTAACTCACGTCCGCCAGTTTCGAGCTCCTCACCGGCGTCTTCTTCGCTCGGAGACTCTCGCCGGTGTCACGCCAGTTACCTCCGACCTCCTCAGCACCTCACCAACAACAACCGACACCACCATCTCAAGCTCCTCGTCCGATTTTCAACGCATACTCGGGATTTTCTACTTCTGGTAACCGTGCTTCTAGCTGTAGCTCTAAAAATTCATGTTTTTGTGATTGGTTGGTAATTAAAAGATAGAGGCTGGGCTCCACCATTGTCATCTTCTCCAAGCTTGACTTCCATATTGTGCACTCAAGGTGTTCGACGAATTGCCCGAACGACTTTTGACATTGGAAAGACTCTGATTCGTCCTACGAAGAAGATAACCACTCAAGCCGAACCGGCTAAGAAGCAAAAGGCGGGCGAATACTCGTCCCGAGGTGCCCCTGCGGAAGATGACCGAGATGATCTTTCGGACCAATATGGTGCTCTTTTCCCCATTTATTCCTGGAAAGAAGGAGATATCTACTCCCGCCTCTCGCAAAAAGAGGTGGTGCGGCCGAAGGCGGTGGATTGGAACTTTTTGAGCGACTTAGGCATTCTAGAGGATGTGATGAAGTACCTCAAAGTCCTCAACCTAACCGAATATTACTACAAAAAATTTTGCAAAACATGACGAAAAAGTTCGTGATATAAACCTTGTTTTTCGTCACAACAGTATATTGATGACGAAAATTTATCGTCACAGCAATAATCATCGTAGCCGCGTCATATTAGGTATAGGTGACAAATTTAGAATTTGTCACCAAACGTTTCACTTTTAATGATGTTTATAAGTTTCGTCATGTTATTTGGTCACTTTTCGTGACAATAATTTCGTCACATTTTTTATGAAAATTTTGTCAGGTAAATGATTATTTCGTCACAAAAACACAAGTTTTAAATGACAAAAACTAACTTTGTCATCTAAATATTATTGTTTAGTGACAAAATTTATTTTATTTATCAAATTTATAAAATTTCAACGATGAATATATTTGTGGCTATTTTCGTTAAAATAATCGTCATGTTTCATAGAATTCGTCATGAAAGAGTTGTTTTATAATTACAAAATATTGGTTGTCACAAAAAGAAATTTTAAATATGACGATACCAAAAGTGTCACCAAAAAATAGAAGTAGTGACGAAATATTCATCGTCTCCAAAAATATACAACAGCGACGAATTCTTTTGTCATAAATTATTATCTCTATGATTACAAAAAAAAAAAAAAAAAGATTGTCATCAAATGATTGAGATATAATGACAACATAAGATGTCATGAAAAGGTAAATATTTAGTGACAAAATTTATTGTCATTTTAATATTTCATATAGTGACAAATCCAAACAAATACACCACGATTACATGTTGTCAAGAAAAAAAAAATTCAATGACAATTTAAAATTTGTCACTATTACAAATATAATAATCGTCATTAATTGCAGATATTTAGTGATAAATTTATTTGTCATGAAATATATAATACAGTGACAAAAACTATCGTCACTCTAAACAATTGTCATGAAAAAGAAAATACAGTGACAAAATCTTTATAAATAACATATGATGGTATTGTAGATGCTAAATTAAAAAAAACGATAATAATAATAATAATTTTACTAATTAAGAACTTAAATAAACGAACTAACAATCTTAAATATTCTAAATAATAATAATAATAATAACAAAACTAACAATCTTAGATTATGTTCCCATTGGCATCCATAAAAGCCATAAGCTTGTCGACTTTTGCATTCAAATCACTAACTTGGTCCTTAAACTCAATCACTTCAGATTCTTTCTCATGCAGCTTTTCTCGTGTCTCTAAAAGTTCCTTCTGACCACTCGAGTCATATGCTTTACGTCTACTTGTCTCTAAAATCCTTCAGGTAACTTCTAACCCTTAGTTCATACCTACTAAACAGAAACCACCAGGTAAATCCAATGAATTTTAAAGAACAAACTTTCATACTATAATTTGACAAAACAAATTAAAAACTGAGATAAGCAAAAAAAAAAAAAGAGAGATTGTTGTTTTATAAACAATATGCACAATGCCGTGATAAAGAAACAAAGACATAATAATTTGTTCCCATTGGCAGCCTCCAGTAAAAGATAGATATAAAATTCACTGTCGTCAACAAAACAATTCATATAACAACTTATCTCAGGTATGCATAATAGGAAAAAAAATCAGAAGTCGAGATACACAAGTACTAATATCTCAAACAATCAACTCATAGTTGTTTATATCAGTTCATGTTCAGTTTGTTTCAAAATAATTATTTCTCAATTTTCTCAAACGATATGGGTCAAGTCTTCACACAAGCTTTAATACCAGCTGAAATTGAAAATAACAATTATAATCAGTAAAAGAACTAGAACTGAGCAAATTATGAATAACTGTGCATGAATGCTGAAATCAGGAGAAGTCTTGACAAATATGTTCAGTAAAATACGTCTTGTATGTTCAGTAAAGAAAAGTATTGACTACTAGCAAAGAAGAAAACTGAAATAATTTAAACTAGAGGACAACGTGGAATTTGATAATTGCATGTTCAGTTCACATATTTTCACTTTTTAAACCGGAGCTTAAAGTCAGGTAGCCAAAAGTAAAAGACAGCATTTTGTTCCATTTTAACTAAGTACCCCTTCAATGGATAGAATTTGGGGTACTCATAATTTTCAAAGGTAACTAGATTTACTTAAAAAGACTGAATTGTAACTTTTAAGCACAAAATTTGTGCTAGTACACACACACACAGAGACATGAAGAAGAAAAGATTGCAGCTTTCAAGTTAATACCTCAAAGAGAAGATAACAGCATACAAATTCCATCTATTGAAGGGGTACTTTGTTAAAATGGTACAAAAAATGTCTTGTAGTTTCCCTTATGGAAAACCAAGGAATGAGAAAGAGTTGTGTCTGTTCCATATACAACAGCATATACTCAAAGGTCTCTAAATCAACAAGGCAATAAGGCACATAATCATACTTCTTTAACTACTCATGACGGAGGTTTAAAGCCACACAATCAGCACCACTTTCAACCTTTTTATCATTAAAACATTAGGTACAACCGCCCCCACAATCCTTAACTAAAACAAGGCAAAAAGGTACCTAATCATACATTCTTTTTCCTCAAGACTTAAACATGATATTCACAAAACTTCAAGACTGAAGCTAAGCATATAATAACAAATAAAGGAGGCAATAATACTGACATAAAACTTGATACTCAACATATTTTCTCAGCATATAAGTATCATATGCTCTGGTATAAGATATATAATTTATTGTCATCCCCAAAACAATTAATATAACAACTAAATGGATAGTTACCCTACAAAACTAAGGAATGAGAAAGAGTTGTCTCTGTTCCATATACCTAAATCACCCCAGCAATAAATGTAAGAAAGAACTTTACTTTATCACAACTAAAACGATAAATTCCCATGAGGAGATGCACCTAAGGTCCTAAACATGAATTTGCTTCACATACATCATGTACGATACATCAATCAAGTCAATTCATACAACCCATAAATAGGAGGAGAAAAAACAAAAGAATCAAGAAATCAAAATAAATACCAATGATATATGTTCCTATAGAATGTTTAGCATGTTCTTGTATATGTAAAAACACAACGATTTCGGAGTATTAGATACGTACCAATGATATATGCCTGAGGTGATTGAGGATGTTGATTTCCCTGATGTGATGAAGGATCAAGAGTGCTTCCATGTTGCTGAGTTTGATTTTGCAGATCCTTTGGCCGAGTTTCAGGAGTCTGATCTTCTGGCATAAAGTACTCTCTTTTTTCTGAGTTTGAGGAGGCTGAGACTGAATAGTTTCCATGTTTCCCTCGAACTTCGGATTCGCATTTTCACTTCCTATAGACGAACCATCAGTTATGGGCAATCCCTTGTTAACTTTGTCTGATGCCATATCCGTTTCTCAGATTGTCGAGTTTTACTCCTTGCTAAACTTCCTGTCTTTGTCATGTGTTCTATGAGAATCTGCCGAGAATTATTTGGTATGAGTATTGCTTTGGGATTCCGAACTAATCCCGGAGCCATTTGAAACAATCTGAACGATGCAAAAAAAATCCATCAGAGAGAACGAAAAACATGAATAACATAAGCCAAGTAATTATTTGTTCAAAACTAATGTAAGGCACAACCAGACAATCTACTACTGGGTAAAAATTTTTGTAAAACATAAAGAAGCAAGCTAAATCTAGAGCCTATAGACCTCCAGTTCCTCAAGAACAGACTGATGCAAAAGAGAAGGCGGGTTATAACTTTGTTAATTGTTAGCCTAATATTAGACTTATATAAGTGAGACGGAGAGGAGAGATATTAGCAGAAGATACGATCACATTGAATTCAGTCTTATCTACTTTAAATAGATAAGAGTACCAAAATGAAACGAGGCAATGAGTGCCAAATCAAAAAATTTCACCGCCAAATTTTTAGTGAATAAGATTGGCCAAAGTTAACCATAATACCCTTAGTTAAGCTAAATTTTAGAACAAAAAACCGAAAAATATGGATGATTCATATGAGCATAAAATGAAGGCCCCAAACTTGTGTTGCCCGATCACCATGGGCGTGGCGAGCCTCTACACCGGCGTGACCGACGACCTGACCTCCATTGAGAAGTGTCTGTCCCTCGGCCACAACACCCGCTCCTCCAAGATGCAGACTTGGTCGTCCGCTCGCTCCACTCCCAAACCTCACCCTCCGCAGCCTCGTAGACCTTTCTATAACTCATGACCGCCGCCTCCGTCCTCAGCCTCACCGACTTCGAGCACCAGGTGGCAGACATCATCAATGGCGGAGGATTCGATTCCTAACCCCTCAGGAAATTGATGCAGTTTTGGGTTGAAATTGGGAGATGACATCGAAATTGAGATATTTGTGTCGAGAATTTTGGGCATTTGTGGCTTATTGAGCTGAATTTGGCTAGGTGACATCGAAATTGATCCTTTGTTCTGCGATTGTTTTGGGGGTGTAGAGATGTTTAGGGAAGGAGATGAACTCTTTTTTTACAGAAAAACACGGGTTTAGATATTATGTACAAATGGGTTGGGTTAAATGGAAATTGTTCTTTTTTTTTATTCTTAATGGCACTTTAGTAATTTTAGGTTATTAATTAGGTTAATAATAGCATAACATTGTTTATGATAAAACTTATTATTTACAAAAATTTGTTAATTAAATATTATGTCCATTTAAATCATTCAAATATTACACATCCATTATAATTATTACATATGTATTATTTATTGGGTCAAGATCTTTTTCACCCCATTATAAATCTATTTTTTCTTTTACACACCGCCCCATCAAATAACTTCTTTTATACCCCAAAACTCACGAAATGCTATGTGATATTACACTCGCATGTCCAAATGAACCAGCGCATATCCAATCGACCGCATAATTTATGACAACGCGTAAACATTTCGCATTTTTTTAATCGCATATCCACATCAAACGCATAATTTAGAAATGTGCGAACATCTTTTGCATTTTTAATAATCGCATATACAAATCGATTGCAACATAATTTACGATGATTATGCGCCTTCTTATCGCAGGACTATATCAACCTTGTAAATTTATGACTGCGAAAATATTTCGCATCTAATTCGCATAGTTTGTTGAATACGCATTTTCTGGTAATTGCATATCCAAGTCAATCGCATAATTTACTAATATCCGAAACAATTTCGCATATATCCTCCGGATAATTGACAATTATGTGACATTTTTTCGCTCGCATGTTTAAGAATCGCATAACCAAATCGAATAAAGCATATTTTTTTGACGATTATGCGCCATTTTTTCGCAGGGCCATATCGACCTGGCAATTTTACGACTATTCGGAATTCATTCGCAGATCTTTCGTATAAGTTGCGCACCTCATTAATTAACTGCTTTTTCACATGTGAGGATTTGGTCTCTGCATTTATCATGCAGGCAAAAAAACAGGATCTCTAACAATTTAACGCCTGCACCATTCATCTACTGCATTTTTTTGTTTCTTTTTTTTTTTAGTTCTTTTTGTTGTTCACTTATTTGAATGGCTAGTGTAACACCCCACTGCGATTTTAAAGAATTTTCAGACTCTCCAAAAATCAGTACAAAATTTTTCGAACTCGTTTTCGAAAACATGGGCGTTATTCAAAATCTGGTTGTTCACATGGTTTTCATTAACCTTTAAAACACCAATTCCACATGATTATTAGCTAAACAATATAGCATACATAATCGAAAACACATGATATTCAATAAATAATTCCAAAAGGGTCCGATAATCCCAAAAAGGACAAGTTTTGAAAATAGTTCAACACGTCTCAAGGACCACACTTTATTCATAATGGAGGCGAAATCATAAAAACATAAATCATGACCGACCCACTCGTCTTCCCCCCGTCATCCGGCACCTGCTTAACCTACATTCGTGAAGAGCAGGTGGGAGTGAGCACATAATGAACGTAGTGCTCACTACTATGCACATAAATAATACATGTCAAATGGTATGGTCGCAGCATGAATATAAGATAATCACAACATGTCTCATCTCCTATCAAAATCACAACAAACCACATTACTCCTGTGCACATCTATCGCTAGCCGCAGAACGGGGATTCATTACCCGAAGGCGGGAGTACATGCCACGCTACGGACACAGCCTTCCATATGGGCTTACGTACCTCGCAAGGGCACGGCCATATCAGGACTTAAGGAGACTTGTCTCACAAGGGCAACCGTATTACATCAACGGGGACAACTATACCGACGGCCGTAACAGCTCACGTCGATAGGCTACATATTTCATATTCATACATAGATCGTACCCATAAGAATAAACATTCATCATTCATAGCATAGACAATTTTAGATTAGAACCCACCTGGATAGCTCGGTAGAAAATTGCACACAAGAGCAAGTACGTAGGATGAGGCTCGACTCCTCAAACACCTACATTTAAGCGAGATAATTTATCAATAATTTATCTCACTACTCAAATTTAACATAAAACCCATACTTAATAAAAATTAAGTCTTAAGGGTTTTAATCGGATTTTTCGTGGACTTGGAACTCTCTCATTTTTGAAAAAATATGACTCGGAGGATAAAATTTAGAGTCTCGGGACTTAAATAATTTTTCCCAAAATTTTATCATTTTAAAAATATCTTTAAAATTGAAATCGGTATTAAAAACGGGCTCCGGAACTCAAAATAGGCTTAAAAAGGCGAATTGGGCCGAGCTGTTAGGATTTTGGCCAATTGGGTCGCGTCTGGACTGAAGGGGCCCAAGAAACAGCCTGCTAAGGAAAAATTGGCGCGGGCTGGAGCAGGGCCTCGCGCGGGCTGAAGCTGTTTGGAGGATCGGGCCGTGCGCGTGCTGGAGCGGGCCAAGCGGCCCGCGCGCCTGGGAGCTGAAATTAGCAAAAAGATAAAGACTATCACACACAACGCTAGGGTTCGAACACGCGACATCCTATACGAAAAAATAGCTCAGTAACCACTGCGCCACACGCTCAATCGATGATTGGAAGGGGAAACTTAAAATAAAACAAAAGCTGCGGACCTGACTAACAACTGAACAGAACAGAGACTTAATATCGAACAGTAGCAGCATAACATTTGAAAAATTTTAACAGAAGCTACAACACAGGTTCGACTGAATTTCCAGTTGCAATTTCATGAGAGATTCGAACTTTTACGAGCATAACGACTTTTCCCGAGTTTTGAAAATAAAATTTGAAATTGGATTTACTCAGAAAAACACAAAACAGCCAAAATATACAAAAAGAACGACGGGGGCTCGAACGACCGCACAACCTAACAACGGCTCGAAATAACACAACGAGACCTCGAACTTATACACACATATCACAGCAACACAACGGTATTCACGTTTATGAAATCGAGAGTTCCAATCACCTCCGAAAAGCCACGAATAAACGGAATATACACACAAACAATTAAATGAACCAAAAACAATCCTACTTCAAATCAACTTTCGGTAAACCGAACACATCATATATATAACGTGTGATATATGAAATCGATCATAATAACGAGGGGATTCAAATAAGTTACCCGACTTCGGGAAACTACAAGCTATCAAACGGGAAACGGGCCCGACAGCGGGTCGGACAAACGGACAACACTTGAAGCTTGAAGCCTTCGAACGCGGGGACTGTGGCTTTCTGGTTCTCGACAGCACAGCGGCTCTGCTGCGTGGGCGTCGACGACAAACGGAGATATCAGTGTACCAACGGGTTGCCGGAGGGGAAGGTTTCGCCGGAATCTGACAGCTGCTGTTCTTCACCTCAACTGACGGCTCAACCCCAGCTATGGGCACTCTGCTGAACTGGACGAAGATGGCTTCACGGAGGTGAGTTCGTCGGGGAAAAAAAATGGCCCAGCGGCGGAAATTTGCAGGTACAGATTTTATTTTTTTTTTTTAAACGATTTGAGCAGTGAGAGATATAGCTTAGGAGCTGAGATGATGGTTTGAATTTTCCAAGGAAGTGACTCCTCTGCTGAGATATAAAGGGGCGAGAGAGAGATTGATGGAGAACGCGGTGATCGTGCGAGGAAGAAGAGCAACTGATTTGATCCGCTGAAGACTCGGTCGCAGGGATGAAGGAGCAGGGATTGAGCTGCTCTTGGGCCACAAATCAAACAACATATTTGGCCCAAGATCAATATGGGCTAGAGCTTTAATATATGGGAAAAATATTTACAATAGTTTGGGCCTACTAATATAAATACCAAAGGGGCCGAATATATGGACATCCATCGAGTCGAATTCTCCAACGATTCGACTTACGAATATTCGGGCTCGGCTCGATTGAATGGTTCGGTAAAATAAATTAACTGAAATATATACATATTTATATAATACACACAATAATATTTATAATCATAATAGGCATTTAAAACAATTAGACATTTAATCACAAATAAATATTTACTAATAATAATAATAATAATAATAATAATAAT
>CACSLK010007726.1:1219-21038 GCA_902706635.1 Striga hermonthica
GTACTTTCTTGAAATTTTTTTGACGGCCAAAAGAGCCGTAGAAAATCGAGAGGGAAAGAGTAGAGAGAGAATAGAGAGAGTGTGTGAAAGGCAAAAACGTAATTAAAGGGGAGCGGTGACTAGTAAAAGGGGCGGTAAATAGCAATTCACAGAATTATATCACATATTGGCAACAATTTAAGAGTCCAGCTACTTCATACTGACTGTATGTTATAAATATATTCAAATGTCAAATAAAAAAAAAACAAAATAAATAAATTTAAATCCCTTCAAATTTCAAATGTAATATAATAAAAAATAAAATAAAAGTGTGACAATTTTTTATATGACTATATTTTTTTAAGAAAGTAAAACTGTCTAATCATGAGACAATTTAACGTAAGAATATATGTTTAACTATTTTTTTTTTTTAATATTATGGTCAACTTGAGCTTCCAATTTTCCAACAATTTCGAATGAATTGTCATTAACATTCATAATCATGTTAACAATTTCGAATAAATATTAGCTGGATTTGTGGTCCTACCCGACTCGATTTCAGATTAGTCGGTTACCCTGTTGATCCGGAAATCGAAAGGTCCCTGTACAAAAAAAAAAAAAAAAAAATTATTAAAACATAGGTAATATCAAAATAATGAGTTGCAATTTGTTGGGGAAAAAGTATTATCTGGCAAGTTGCAAAGTGGTTGCCAACTTGAGAGCATTTAAATTTCAACCACCATTATAGTTATAGCAAATCCCAAATAATTAGTAATATAGTATACATCAATCCAGTTTATTAACCATTAATCATACTTATAGAACTGACCTTTTCTTCTTCTTTTTCTTAATCTGATGATCGAGTATTACGTTTACGTACTTTGCTTGTAGCAATATTTATCTTGGTTATGTACACGCATTTAGCAAATATGTAGATCGGATGGAGACCCCATGTAATGCGGGTATATATATCATAAGCCAAAATTCATTTGATGTGGTCACTAAATGTTGCACTACCAAAATCATTTGCAAATTAAACTACCAAAAATAGAATCATTAATTACTCTTTTAATTAACTATAATATTATTGAAATCAACAATTTTAATTTTAGCAAAACATAATTATTCATAAACCAGTCCGGCAAATTTGATTAACTCTTATATAAGAGATGATATGAGAAAGAAAGACACTGAAAGAAATAAGAATAATTCTGGACAATTGGATCCATCAAACTAATGATCATTATCAAGTCAAAGTTTATTAATATCAGTCAAACATGTGGTGGCAATCACGTAATTAAGTGATAATCTTATGGTCAAATATATGAATTTGGTCACTTAGTAAGGGTAGATTGGTCATATCACAATCACATAGTGGACCTCACCACCTACCACTGACCCTAATACTCATCTCTTTTACATATCCACACACTCACACATAATAACTCACGATGCAGCGCGCGCATGCGCGGGCGCACACACACACACACACACACTTCACCACCACTCACCTGCTGTTGCCGGCATACTCCCGCCGTCACTAGCATACACCTGCCTCCGCCACCACGACGACCATCCTGTCCTATGCCACCTTTTTCGGCCGCTGTCAATCTCCGCCCACAGCCAACCTCTGCCACAACTACAGCGCCCAGCCCGCCATGGAAGTTGCTTCATACGCCGACGACCTCCCCTCCACTGTACTGTGATGGAGCAGCTCGACAGCCATAGCAACGCCTCCGTCTCAATCGACTTCGACGTCGACCAGCCCGTCACGACAGGTATCTGCACGGACCAAGGTGGTCTGCAACTAACATACACTTTGTTACCCCGGAAAAACGAGATGCGTTGGGAGCACCGAGACTCGCTGCCACCTCACCGGCGACGGGGAAAGTAGCTTCAGCGCCGGCAGGAAGGGTTGCAAAGGGAGTGCAATTTTTTATTTAGGGTTTTTTTTTTAAAAAAAATTGACAAGTTTGAAGGACTTAATTGCAATATCAGTAATTTTAATATATTACAATTTAAGCCATGGGTCTAACTTGTAATTGATTAAACTATTATATTATTATTTTATTATTTTAATTTGATATTTAATATTATATATATTTGTGGCTGCAAATAATAATAATAATAATAATAATAATAATAATAATAATAATAATAATAATAATAATAATAATAATAATAATAATAATAATAAATCTAACAAACATAATTGAATTTTATAAAAGTTACTGAAATTTTTAATTTCGACATAATAGGTTTAATTCACCGGTTAACATAAATAACCAAAATAACGGACATAATTTATATTATTTATTATAAAAACAATTAGTATTTAATATCTATTTATTTTATAATTTTTTTTTTTTTGATTAAAAAAATAGTATGTGTCTAAATTAAATATAACATATCCATGTATCCAAGAAACTTTCCTGAGGTCACCCCAAAAGCACAATTGTTGGGATTGATCTTCATCTTGTAGTGCTTCAACACTGCAAAGGTCTCCTCCAAGTCAGCTATGTGGTTCTTCACACGTGGACTCTTTGCTAGCATATCGTCTACCTACACTTCAATGTTTCTTCCAATCTGGTTTTTAAATATCTTGTTCACTAGCCTTTGGTATGTAGCCCCCGTGTTCTTCAGATCAAAGGGCATGACCTTGTAGCAATATAGCCCTCAGTCGGTGATAAAAGAAGTTTTGGCTTCATCCCCTAGGTGCATCCTTATCTGATGCTATTGTAACAACAAATTTTATGAAAAACATAAAACTTTATGTACAACTTGATTATATTTCGATCAAACGATATGCGGGTACAATCTCTATTTATCTCATCTGATTCTTCTCTTCATGGATTTGGTTTGGATCTTCGAATATGGATTAAGCTTGCATAACGTTGACTCGAGGGCTTGAGAGCTTTTTCCCGAATCAAACGCTACATTGCTTGAACTTCTCAACGAACGGGGCTTGAATGTCGCTTGAACGTCGTTGATATTCTTGGATTGACTTGAGAGGAGTGGAAGTCGTCTCTTTACTTCTTGGGGAAGAGTCGCCGCCTCTTTTTCTTCTTCTTGGACTTCTTCTTCATTGAATGGACTTCAGGCGGTTCTTCAAAAGCTTCTTAAAATCTTCAAGAGGGTTTTTGAGAGCTCTTGAATTTGAGACTTTAATCTTTGAGATGTGTTTGATATTTTTGAGGTGTTTGAGGTGTTTGAGGAGGTTGAGGTGTTTGAGGTGGTTGAGGTGTGATTTGTGGTATTGAGGAGAGCCCTATTTATAGGTGTAGGAGAGAGAGTCTTGGAAAAGAAGACATCAATTTGATTGGTCCTTTTTGATTTGATATAATCTCTTTTCTTATCCTAAGATTTGATATAATCTCTTTCCTTATCCTAAGATTTGACTTGGTGGGCAAGAAACAATTATTTTATTAATTAAATATCTTATTTATCTTGGATTTATGTCCCAAAAATAAATAAAGACATTAATTAATAAAATATTAAAATTTCAATGTCTACAGCTATTCTTGAAATGCATCCATAAAGCTGAGGATTTCACATCCGGCGGTGGCATCTACCAGTCGGTCTATCCCCCGTAGGGAAAGTTGTCCATGGGACACGCCTTGGTTAGACTTGTAAAGTTTGTGCACATTCTCCAATTGCCACTCGTTTTCAGAACTAAGACGACGTTAGAGAACCACTCGGGATAATCTACGTCCCTTATGTAATCAGCATATAAGAGTTTGTCTACCTCTCCGTTGATTGCTTGGATCCTATACGGGGTCAAACTCATTTTCTTATGTTAAACTGGCTTAAAGCTAGGGTCCACATTTAGTCGGTGTACTATGACCTCTGGGTCAATTCTCAGCATGTCAGATGTACTCCAAGCAAAGACTTCGGCATTTTCTTTCAAGAATTGGACAAGCTTTGTCTTAAGGTCCTCGAGTAATGAGGACCCTATTCGCACAATCTTCTTGTTATTCTCTTCACAAAGCTCAATTGAGACTAAGGTCTACACCGGTTCTCCTGTTTTCTTAATCTCATCCTCTGGATCTAAGCACTCTATGTTCAAAGCCTGTGAGTTCTTTCTTTTACCTTTGAGAGAGGCTACATAACATTGTCTGGCCACCTCGTGGTCTCCACGAACCTTCCCGATGCCATTCTCGGTCGGGAACTACATGAGCATGTGATATGTAGAGACTATGGCCTTCATATTGTTCAACTCTGGTCGTCCAAGGATGACATTGTAACTGGAGGGGACCTTGACAACTGATAAATCCATCATGACCGTGGTCTCCTGGAGTGAGTCCCCTGCATTTAACGGGAGAGTTATAATTCCATTCGGCTCCACGGTTTCACCTGTGAACCCCATGAGTGGAGTTTTGACTGGCCCTTCTCAAATGCATCATAGAATATGATATCAGCCGAGCTGCCACTATCCACCAATACCCTTGTTGATATCCAAGTTAGCCAGGAGCGAACCGAGAGAGTTGGCTTCTAAACCAGACCGGTATTTTGGAGAATTGCGAAGTGCCGAGTTGAACGAGAAGTTAGACCAGCTGGGACGAAAAATGATGTCACCCTCGAGACTGGCACCTCGATCACCTGGCGGCGGGGCCGGCCTCCTCAGTTGTCGAGCTGAAGAATAGGCTCCCGAAAGTCGTGGGATGAACAAATGTTCAAGAGCCGATCTGAATATTTACCGTGACCGGCTCCCGAACGAATGCAGTGCTCGAAAATGATATAATAATGCCACTTGGCAGCTGATGATTGCAGATGGGATGTGTCAGCCTATTTTACCGTCCTATAGGATCTAGCTTGACCGAAAAGTCTGCCAGCATTAAATGCCCCCCATGTGTGCATTAAATGCCTGACAGGTTATAATTGAAGAAACCTCAAATCGCATTTAATAACCGTCAGAGCGGCGCCGACCTACCCTGCGAGAACACTGTACGACAAGACAGATGAACAGTACCTGAACAGTGCCCAATCTAGAATTACTATAATTTAGAAGACCGAACTCATTTATTGTGGGTTGTTTGAAATATGTCAACTACTACTTTTTCTCTCTAGAATCTATAATAAATACTGTGAATATTCTAAGGTGTAAGAAAAGTTACGACCTCGTTATCAGAGGCCGACCTAGTAATTAAGTAATAAAATTCAATTTAATCGCATATCTTTCTCGTTCTTTCTTCATAACCTTTATTAAACTTCATTTTAACTGTTGACCGGATCCGTCATCAACAACACTTTTGACCCCGTAATTCCTAATCGTATGTGTAACGACCATGGGATCATTATAAGGAGTTAGAATATTACCCGTGTCTTCATCTGTAAAGATTATTGGTGTCTTCCTACGGGGCCTTTTCTCTTGCGGCTCACTTGTTCGAGGTTGCCTTGCATATGCTTTGCGTGCAGAATTGCTTTCTCCGTCGGATGGTCCTCCAGCAATGACGGCTATGACCACAACAACTTGAGTGTTCTCCCTCCTCGTACTCCGAGCCTTAGGGTTACCCCTCTTAGGACTGCGATTTCGATCTTTTGAGTGTCTTCACCGAGGTTGATGGCAGCTTCTGTCTTTTCCACAAAAAATTCTCGAGGTATCCTCTGCGTATCAAATCTTCAATCTCGTTTTTCAGGGTTTCACAGCCCTCGGTATTGTGAGCCTAGTCTCGGTGAAAACGACAATACATATCTGGACTTCTTTTGTTTGTCGGGGTTCTCGTCTTGGTCGGCCATCTGACATAGTCCTCATCTTGAATGTACATCAGAAGTTCGTTCTTTGTAGCATGTAGAGAAGTATACCTCTCGAACCTCAGGAGACTGGACCGATCCTTCGATGAGCTAGTGGTGATGGACAACCTATCCCACACTTTTTTTCTCTTTCTATCACTGTCTTCGCTTGAATCCCTTATCTTTTTTCTATCAAAGGTCTCTCGCTCGTCTTCCCCTTCAAATCTGGACATTCCTCAGCGTTAATGCATTTTTCAGCCTTGTTGAAGAGTTTAGCCAGGCATACTGGTGGTTATTTTGCCAAACAGAAAGAAAACCTCGAAGACTTTTGAATTCCGTTCATAAGAGCAACCAAGGCCATAGACTGGTCCAAGCCCTCAATCTCTAGTGCCTCTCTATTTAAACATTAGATAAACTCCCTTAGCGTCTAATTCGACCTCTGGCAGACGCCCATAAGGTAGACTGACGCTTTCTTGTACCGTTTGCTACTAACAAAGTGGTTGAGGAATGCCCATGCAAACTGTTTGAAGGAATAGATAGAGGTCGCTGGTAGTGAAGAGAACCAAACCCTAACACTCTTTTTCAGTATGGCCAAGAATGCTCGACATTTGATGGCGTCGGTCTCCTTATATGAAGTGTCATGAGGGCTTGGAAATTCTCAAGATGGTCACGGAGGTTCAAGGTTCCATCGTAATTCTCCATCTGAGGCATCTTGAAGCTAGAGGGGATTTCCTCTTTCATGATGTTATCAACAAAAGAGGACTCGGTGGGTGAGAAAATATCCAACGTCGGCTTTCTGACTTCTTTCCAAACCACACCGAGCCTTCCATTAATATCCTCAAGCTTTTGCTTAAGGTTTCAATCCTCAGGTGTGAAATTTCCTCTCCCGAGGTCTCTTTTGGATCTGACCTCGGCTTCGTCGTTGAGGGCTTCAGAACCTTCGCCATGGCTGGTTTCTCGGTCCTTTTGACCTAAGGATGCTTCTTTTTCCAACATACCCCTCATCAAGGTCTTCAGTTCAAGGAGTTCTTTCTCCACTCTGTGTAGTCGTTGGGACTCCGTCTCTAAGGTTGCTGGACCTTGAGAACCTTGGCCTTGGCTAGGGTTATCCTAAGAGTCCACGTGGCTTCCATGGGGTTGATCGTGTCGTGAAACGCCTCGCGTCCCTCGACTGGTTTCTCCTCTCTTCTGTATCGCCATGAGTTCTCTTCCTAAGTCGTCGGGTCCAACAGATGGCGCCAATTTATGGTACAAGAAGTACCTGACGTTACTCTGAGGACAAATGGCGGTGATGTATACTCCGACGTGGCTCCTGGATGCGTCTCTTTTACTCCGACGCTTGCAAAACAGAACCCTAGGGTTATCCCCAAGGGAAGATCCTCTAATGCCTAAGTTAGATATAGTTTTAGAATTAGGGTGGCGGGCACCACATGCTCAAGGTCACGTACGCTCTCACGAACATCACACGTGGAATACGTCGTGAACCCTTCCTGAACACGTTCAATCAATTTCTCCCCTCTCGGTTAGAGTGACTAGAAGAGAGAGTGTATGTCTCGTACCTTGACCTAGGTCATCCTTTTATAGGCGTCAAATGACCTAGGTCTTCCCTATGCAGAAGGAGGACTTCCCAGTCCACTAGCTTGGTGGACTATGCTCTACCAATTGGACCACCTCAAGACCTTGGGCCTACAACAAGGTTCCTCAGGACACTGGGCCCAAAGTAAGGCTCCTCAAAACCTTGAGCCTAAATTTGAGGCTGAGCTTCAGCTTTGACCTTGGACACTAACGGTCCTTCAGAATACACTTGTCTTTATTTTCCCGAACCACGTATTGCCTAATAATTAGGCCTCGTTTACTAGAGGTGATATGATAGGATAAGGTTGGCTAACCAACCTTATCATATGTTTGCCAGGCAGTATTGATATTATGATTCAGCTGATGTGGGTATTGTGTGGCAGTGGGTCTCGCGTCATTTAATTGAGCTGTCATGTTATTTTTGTCCCAGCATTTAGACCTGCTTAATTTATCCCAACTTTGACATCTCAATTTTGTCCTCAAATTTGGCTACAAAATGACAATTTACTCCTTCATGTTATGTAAATTACAGATATACCAATATATAATGAATTTTTAAGGCCAAATGTGGAGCTGCTATTCTTCTGCCCTAGCTCTCTCCGCCCTGTACTTCACCATCTTCTTCTTCATTTTTTTTTATTTTTTATTTTTCATTTTTTCGAGTGGCCGATTTATAGATACGAAATTGCAATCCAATTATACGAAATTTGAAACATATTCACAGGAAAATCAGTTGTACTTGGTTCAATAGTCGTTCTCTTTGGCCCCGACTACAAATTTTCTCGATCTCTCATACCTGCTGCACTTCGGCCGGATGGAGGGTACAAAAATCGGCTACTGCAGGGACGGAAAAGCTCGAGACATTGTCGTCTGCGGGGTCGTCAAAGCAAGCTTTATTTCTTCACTAAATCGCAGATGTAAGGGTTCAACTTTAGAGTTCATGAATTTTGGGCGATGTTATTCTCATGTCCGACTTTCAATTCTGAATCTCTGATATGTTCACGGCTCGATTGAAGGGCAAAATAGTAATGTCATTTAACAACACAAATTTTTATCATGTATGGTAAATAGATGATTGGGTTTGGCAAAAAATGTGTCATGTTTAGTAAATAAGGAACAAAATATGACGTGGCAAATTGAAGGGATTAACTTTTTTAATTCCATCATCTCTAGTAAACGAGGCCTAAATGTATACTTTTCCCTTTTTCAATCGATGACAACTCTTACTTTCTAAACCAAATTTTAAATTTTAACTTAAAACTTATCTCACTTTTGTTTATAATATATTACTAGTACAATACCCGTGTATTACACGGGTGTTTGTTAAAAAATTATTCTTAAATTTTAAAATTAATGAGAAAATTATATTAAATTTAGTTTACTTTTTTACAAAAAAAAAAACAAATATTACTATATATTTTAGAATGATATGTGTTACTTATGACTTACATGTGTTATATTATATTAGTTTTTATAACTTATATCATATAACTACTTGAAATATAAATATATTAGTTGATAAATAATTTTATTTTTCTAATTAATATTATAAATTTTATTATTGTTATAAAGATAAATATAAATTATTTTTTTATACATACAATATGGATGTTAAATTGAAGATTATCAAAAGAAGATTAATTTGATATATTACATATGCAAAACTGATAAAAAATACAAAAGTTATTAACTTTTAAAATATATATACAATTCAATAGTTATAATAAGGAATGATATTAAAATACAATTAATACATGTAACATGACCATAAATAATTAACATATTTATGGTAATCCGAACCTAATTATTTTTGGTTTGAAAGTAAATTAAAATTTACCCAAGCCTAATAACAAAACATGTAATTTTGCCACATAGGATTCCGAAGCACCAGAAGCAGCCACGTAGGCTCAGCACATTCTGTATTAATATATAGGGGGATACACACATTATTTTATGAAATTAATATTCATTTTTTTTTTTAAAAAAAAAAAAATATTCGTGTAATAGTAAATAGATGGGCTTATTGAGTTGTTGTGTTGGCCGCGTGGGTGGATAAGATCATAACTACCATTCTTGGTGCAAAACACGTGTATGTAACCACGTAGGATTGACTCAGATATTAAGGCCAAGCTGGTTTATGCATACGTGGCACCAATCATTTTTAATGTTAACCCCTCCCCATTTTCTTCCATTTATTATATATAGGAGCTACTGCATATCACTATAAACCCAAATCATATCATACAAAACATAAATCACATACACACAAAAACACAGAGAGAGAGAGAGAGAGAGATTGGTTGTTATTAATTAGAAAAGAAGCAAAATGGGAAAAGAGATAAATCTTGAAAAGGTTGGGCAAGTTTTGAGAAAATCATCACCAACTTGGAATAATAATAATAATAACAACATGAATGGTTTGGGACGACGGGAACTGCCTCTGCTGTCACTGAACCACGTCTCCTTCATCTGCAAATCTGTCCGAAAATCGGTTGAATTCTACGAACAGGTTTTAGGTTTTGTCCTAATCCAAAGGCCTTCTTCTTTCGACTTCGAAGGCGCTTGGTAATCTCTCTCTCTCTCTCTCTCTCTCTCTCTGTGTGTGTGTGTGTGTGTGTGTCAATTTTGGGCTTAAATTGTTAAACAATCAATTTATACATGATGCAGGCTGTTCAACCATGGGATTGGGATCCACCTGCTGCAGTCGGACAGTGAGAACATGCTGAGTAAAGCGGGGAAGAAGATAAACCCGAAGGACAACCACATCTCGTTCGAGTGCTCGGACATGGGCGAGATAATGTCACGGCTGGAGGAGATGAATGTGGAGTACGTGAAGGCAGTAGTGAGAGAAGGCGGGATAATCGTGGATCAGATATTCTTTCATGACCCAGACGGATACATGATCGAGATCTGCAACTGCCACAATCTCCCCCTTCTCCCCATCTCCTCTTGCCCTCTCCCCCGCCCCAAAAGCAACAACCCTTCGCACGGTAACTATTACCAACTTATTACTTACCCTTTATTTTATTTTTTATTTTTTAATGCAAAAATAGTTATTATTGGCAAAGTGCAATTATAGCTCGTCCACAACATTTTTTCTGTATTGGTTTGAACTTTGAATGATGGTCACGTTGTTATGTTACCAAAATATTGTCGGTGGCAATTGATGGATAAGTGGGACAAATTCCTCTTCAAATTTACAATAAAACGAAAGATAATCAAGTAATATTATTATTATTATTATTGTTATTGAAATTGAAATATGCTTGTTATATTAATTTTTCATCATTCAATTTATTTATTTAATTTTTTTTTTTTCTTTTGGCAGGGAAAAATTTGTGCAGTGGTGAAGCGGAAGCGTTGATGCTAGAGAACTTGGCAATGGACATGTTCAACCTTTCCATCTGACAACACCCTCATAATTTTTTTTTAAATAAATTTGATCGTTGCGGATGGTCAATCGATGTTTTTAGCAATTTATACATATATGTATGTATGTACGTATTTGTTAGTAATCAACGAACATTTATGTAGCTAGCGAGTTTGTTGTTTTCCTTTTATAATTGATCAGATTGATTAATTAGAAGTTTTTGGACTGCAATAATAATGAAATAAAAAACATATTGTATGCAGCAGTATTAAAACTCTTGAGGGAGAGCTTTGCCGCCCTTGTGGTCCTATCCGGCTCGATTCTGGATTAGTCGGTTCTCCTGTGGATCCGGAAACCGGAAGGTTCCTGTACCAAAAAAAAACATATTGTCTGCACAGACAAACGTATATTTACTTATGATAACAGCAAACGTCTCCCAAAACGCAATGACATACAACTTATGAAAACAGTATTAAAAAATACAGAGGTTTTCAACGAACAATATTTATTTGAATCCAACAATACAAAATGTACGTTATGAACTTAATAAAATGCATATAGAGCTCTAAAAAGTTCAAGTGGTGTAACAACACCCATGTGAGCTATTTAGTTATAAACGTGGGAATATGTCTCTACAAGGTTTGGGAGCCATAGAGCAAAATAGACACAATCGGCCAAGTTGGTAGCTCTTGATGCTCAGTAGACACAACTGGCAGTGGGCCCATTGTGCCCCACGTCGCGCTATTACGACTGCTAGTAGGTGGTTGGCCAATGATCGAGACAACGAGCAGGGGCAGATCCACATGTTGGATAGGGAGTGCTATTCAAATTATACCTACACTCCATAGTTGTTACTAATTATTGTATTGCCCGGTCAGATAATCATTTTTAAGTACGTAATATTTTATTAAGTAATTAATTTTATATCCTTCATCTATAATATCAGGTGTTTTTTTTCTTTGCAATATAGGATTTAAATAAATTGGACGTACGAGATATGTAACTTAATATAAAAATTTTGATTGTACCAAAAAAAAAAAAAAAAAATTTGAAATAGCATAGCATGCGAGATATGTAATTTCCCGTCGTGATCTGAAATAATCTCAAACACAATTCTAAAATACAAAAATCCATGAGTTATATCGTTTGTAGAGATTTTTATTGCTTATTTTATATATTTCTATATAATGAAATTGTATGCCTTATGTATGTGTGTGTGTGTTACAAAAAATTATATATCCTCTCTATATGTGTTTAACAAGTAGAGTTATGCCAAAATATCTCATGTTCAAGCTCGTGTTTGATAAATAAATGAGTCAGCGCAGCTTGACTTATTTAATAAACAAGTGAGACACAACTTAGTTAATAAACAAATTCGATTAAGTGTATGAGATTAATTCGTTTCAGTATAAGAACAAATTTAGTTCAAGTTTTTACGGGTCAAATCAAACTATTTTTCTAGACAACTTTAATCGAATAATAATCTATTTTTAAAAAATTTTAGGAACAAAAGTTGACTCAACAATATTATTAATGAATTTATGAATTATAAATATTTAACTAAAATATTAATTAAAAAATTATAATTAAATATAATATAATATAGGATATACAAATATTTGATATATAATGAGGCAGATGATCGAAAAAATTCTATACTTTATATTATGTTTTTTTTTTTTTTTTGACAAATCTACAGTTAAGAACATGTGAAAGAACAAGATAAAGGTTTAAAAAAATATTAAATATAAGAAATAATATGAATAATAACTAAGTTGTTGCACGTACTAATAAATATAAAACAAACTAATAAACAAAAATATAATATAATTAATATAATTAATATAACTAAATATAAACCTTCTACAAATATTAAATAAAAAATCGTAATTTATAATATAATATAGGATATACGAATATTTGATATATGATGAGGCAGATGATCGAAAAAATCTATACTTTATATTATGTCTTTTTTGACAAATCTACAGTTAAGAACATGTGAAAAAACAAGGTTATAAATTTTTAAAAAAATATTAAATATAAGAAATAATATGAATAATAACTAAGTTGTGTACGTACTAATAAATATAAAAGAAACTAATAAACAAAAATAATATAATTATTAACTAAATATAAACCTTTTAAAAATATACTTATCAATGTAATCGAACCGAGTTGTTAAACGCTTGTTAGTTTTTTGTTCTAATTAATTTTATGTGTAAATTTAAAGTGTTAAGCATCCATGGCTGAATGGAGTGATAGACAATAGTTATTTGTACATTTATACATGTAGATTAGAAAAAAAAAATCTTTATTATTCAAATTTTAAAAAAAAATTTTATTTACTATATTAGTTTTCTTAATATAATATATAAGTATCATATTGAACAGATAAAACAAGAAATATTTTAATTATATAATATTTAATATGTAAAAAATGTAACTCAATTGGTAAATTAATAGGTAATCTTGGGATAAAATAATGAGTGATTTCTGAAAAAAAAAAATTATAGAAACTAAAAATTTCACGTGTTTAATATATTTTTAATAGAAAAATTATAAACAAAAATATTCAATAAATACTACATAAAAAATATAAGAAATCTTATATCCTCCCTATATATAATTAAAAAACATAACTTTTCTCAATTCAACATAAGCAAATCAATGAAAATAATATATTTTTAAAAATTTTATGAACAAAAGTTGACTCGACAATATTATTAATGAATTTATGAATTGTAAATATTTAATTAAAATATTAATTAAAAAATTGTAATTAAATATAATATAATATAGGATATACAAATATTTGATATATAATGAAGCAGATGATCGAAAAAATTCTATACTTTATATTATGTCTTATTTGAAAAATCTACAGTTAAGAACATGTGAAAGAACAAGATACAGGCTTAAAAAAATATTAAATATAAGAAATAATATGAATAATAACTAAGTTGTGATACGTACTAATAAATATAAAACAAACTAATAAAAAAAATAATATAATTTATATAACTAAATATAAACCTTCTAAAAATATACTTATCGTTGTAATCGAACTGAGTTGTTAAACGCTTGTTAGTTTTTTTTTTTATTAATTTTATGTGTAAATTTGAGGTGATAGACAATAGTTATTTGTACATTTATATAAGTATCATATTGAACAGATAAAATAATAAATATTTTAATTATATAATATTTAATATGTAAGAAATGTAACTCAATTGGTAAATTAATAGGTAATCTTGGGATAAAATAATGAGTGATTTCTGAAAAGAAAAAAAAAATTATAATATTGAACAGATAAAACAAGAAATATTTTAATTATAATATTTAATATGTAAGAAATGTAACTCAATTGGTAAATTAATAGGTAATCTAGAGATAAAATAATGAGTGATTTCTGAAAAAAAAAATTATAGGAACTAAAAAGTTCATGTGTTTAATATATTTTTAATAGAAAAATTGTAAACACAATTACTCAATAAATACTACATAAAAAATAATGTTTGAGAGGACTACAAAAATTTTGCTATACTGCAATGAAAAATTCAACGGTAAGGTATTCTACTGAAAATTTCAACAAATATGTTGCTTTCATTGGCTATTCCAATAGAGTTCAAATTAAATTATATGAACTTTAGTGGATGTAAAGATTTCAATTACCTGAATTTCTATTGAAATTTATTTTTTGGACCATATTTCAATCGTTGAAAAAATTGTTATTGGTATTATGCAAAAATTCAATAGAAGTTACAATGGAAAGATAATTGCAGTGATAGATCCAAAATAATTTCATATTGGGAGCATTATTTAGTTAATAGAAAAAAAATATACCATCAAAATAACATGTCATTGCAATTTATAAATTATACTTTACATAATCTATCACCTTTCTCATTTGTAATACATTTTAATAAATCTATGCAATCACAATAAGGTAAAATATATTTAAGAAACCAAAAGTCAAGATTTTTCTAAAATCAACATAAGAAAATCGTTATATTTGTTGTAATTTTTGTTGGAATGTTCTCATTTTCTTGTAGTAAAACTAAGACTCTAAATCTATAAAATGTATGTTTCTTTAAAAGTGGGTATGTTAATCTTAAAATTTTTTAGTTAAGATCTACATTCCTCTATTTCTAGTTATATTGGTGTCTACCCCATTGATGCATCGTCCTCGAGGTGGGAATGAATTTTATCTCCAAATAAAAGCTGACTTTCCAAAATTTTGGTTACATGTACTTCTCCCGAGGTGCTAAATTATTTTTTGAAATCAACATACATTACCTGAAAGTACCTCTAAAGTAATTGCACATATGTTCAAGCACAATACACCAATGAGATTATAAATATTTCTATAAAAAGTGACAACTTAATTCTAACATTCAAAGCTGTTTTGATACTCCTACATTTCATTTTCAGTGTTATTTATCTAGAATATAGACTAACAATATAATCTATTTTTTGTAATGATAAAACAAAACAATGAGAAAATATTGAGAAGCATATCATTTGTGAAAATATTTGACAACAGAAGAATTAGAATTCCATTATATGACGATACTTTTAGTCATTTGTAAAGTTTATTATTATGGAGTCATGATTAAAATATACATCATGTATACAAATTTTTAGATTTTTTAATTATTTAAAATTAAAAATAAATAATATATGATCATTATTTATGAGAACCAATTTCTTATAGAGTCCATATATTTAAACGCTAGCAACAAAAAAGTAGTGATTTTAAAAGACTTTTTGTTTGTAAATATTGGTATTCATACTTTTCTAAGACAATTAGCATGTTTTCTTTTTCTCATTGCATTACTATTATATTATTTGTTTCTTATTCTATAGACAAATAATTTATTTGTTAAGTAACTAAAGCACATTTATACGTATTATGTTATTTTTTGTATGTGTTTTATATAATGATGGTATCAAATTATCTTATTTATTAGGCTACAATTAATATAATCACATAAGATTAAATGTAATTTAATATATTTGATAAAATTGTACTTTTTATACGAATTATTAGATTAAAAAGTTTTAGAATTTTACCAATGTTTGATAAAATATTAATTAACTAAGTCATTTTCGTAATCACTGAATACATATATGGTATCACCATTATATGGTTCATTTTGCAGCAGTAATTGACTTCACATAGCTAATGTTATTTATTTCATAGAGATATTTATTCTTTGTTAGTAGAAGTACCTTGTTATAAAGATCATACGATCATGAAGTTTGATGAAGTTTGACTATATGTTGGGTCAGAATGTTTCTTAAGTGTTTGAATAAAATTGGCGTTTTGCCAAATTAATTAAAAGGAATTTTGCAATAGTATTGATGTATTGGACTCCAACGACTATGAATGTTCTTATGAGAACGTTAAAACTAAAATGAAAGAAAATCTTTGTGTTTTTTATAAGGAATTTGTTTTTTTATATATATTTTTGTTGGAGTTTGTAAAACGTTATTTCACTATTTTATATGAGGACATCATTATTTTAATTCTAAATAAAAAAAATCACATATGAGTTCATTTTTTCTATATTTTACTTCATTTATGCAATGATATGTTTAATAAAAATAAATTTATTTTACAAACTTAATCTGCGAAAATCATTGACACCACGTGCATCGCACGCGCACTTTACTAGTAATTGGAAAAGTGCAATTATAGCTCATTCACAACATTTTTCTGTATTGGTTTGAACTTTTAATGGTGGCCACGCTGTTCCCAAAGTATTGTCCGTGGCAAAAAAGGATGGATAACTGGGACAAATTCTTCTTCAAATTTACAATCAAACAAAATTAATCAAGTAATATTATTATAATTGTTGAAATTGAAATTTTTTTGTTATATTATTTTTTTCATCATTCAATTTTATTTATTCATTTACTTTTTTTTTTTTTGCAGGGGAGAAGCGGAAGCGTTGATGCTAGAGAACTTGACAATGGACATGTTCAACCTTTACATTTGAGAACAGAATCCTTAATTTTCTTATAATACCATAAATTTTATCGTTGCAGATTGGTCACATATATGTATGCATGTATGTATTTGTTTGTAATCAATAATGAAAATTTATGTAGCTAGTGAATTTGTTGTTTTTCTATTGTAATTGATTTGATTGATTAATTAGGAGTCTTTGGACTGCAATAATGAAGAAAAAAATTGTATACGCAGACAAATAAGTGAAAGTTGTTGTTTGTAATTGCAATAGCTGGTTGCATGATTTAAAAAATTATTCACTACGTTGATCTATAGCACAAATTATTTGTTGGGGTCTGTGAGGATCTCGTTATGTACAAGTTACGAATTCAATAGCAAACGTAAACCTATGCGCAACGAATTTAAACTTTTAAAATAGAAAACGTGTGGCTTAAAATTTTCTGAATCTAACGGATTTGGGATGACCGAGAGAAGCACATCGGAATAATGTCGGGATCGCAGGGATTGGTCGGCGTCGGCATCGGGCTGTGGGGTAGAGGTCGTCAGTGGCATCGCGGTGGTCAGAGCGACCACGGCAATGTGCCTGTATATATCTATACGTAGGACAATTCTGATCTATTCTTTTTTTCATGAGCATAATGATGTATACATAGAGCTACAATAGAGATTCTAAGAAGAACAGGAATATGGCGTCTTAAGTAATGGATTAATTGTGGGTCTGGCCCACTCTTCTAATTACTTAAATAATATTATAGTCTACTAACATAATATTATTGCACTTTCTTTTTTTTTATCCCAAATTGCATTTGAGACTCCAATAATAATTACTCGAATTATCTCCCCATGTATAAGATATAATGTCCATTAGTTAATTCGACGACTGATAATCAAGAATTCAATAATATGTTATATTACCAAAGCTAGTGCTTGTTCATTGCATTATTATTATTCTGGGTTATTGCATCAAACCCTCCTGTATTATACTAAATCTGCGCGTTTTCCCCCTGTATTTTAAAAATTGCGTCATACCCCCTTGTATTTAAGGTTTGCATGCACACGCTCTCCTTTTATTGTTTTCCTGTTAACGGCGTTAATATTTTGTAAAATTCCCGTTATGCCCTCCGAATATTATATATATATATATATATATATTTCTGATAAATTGAATTTATCATGATATATTCAGTATATCGCGAGAAATTGAATATATCGCGAGAATTTGAATAAATCGCGAGAAATTGAATAAAAAATGTTGCCACCTCTAGGATTCGAACCTAGGACCTCATTGAGGGAGGAGCGTGCATACAACCATTGTACCACTCATGCTTATGTGTTAGATGTGTTAAACGTTTAATATATATTAACATTGCATATGGATAAATAAAATTAAATTTGAAAGATAATGTAAATTATATTAAATCCCCCCTATATCCCCCCTATATATTAATCCAGAACGCGCTGAGCCTACGTGGCTGTTTCTGGTGCTTCGGAATCCTATGTAGCAAAATTACATGCTTCGTTATTAGGCTTGGGTAAATTTTAATTTAATTCCAAACAAAAAATAATTAGGTTCGGATTACCATAAACATGTTGATTATTTATGGTCATGTATACATACATTAATTGCATTTTAATATCATTCCTTATTATAACTATTGAATTGTATATGTATTTTAAAAGTTAATAACTTTTGTTTTTTTTTTTCAGTTTTACATATGTAATATATCAAATTAATCTTCTTTTGATGAGTTTCGATTTAACATCCATATTGTATGTATAAAAAAAATAATTTATATTTATCTTTATAACAATAATAATATTATTTTTAATATTAATTAGAAAAATAAAATTATTTATCAACTAATATATTTATATTTCAAGTAGTTATATGATATAAGTTATAAAAACTAATATAATATAACACATGTAAGTCATAAGTAACACATATCATTCTAAAATAATTAGGTTCAGATTACCATAAATATGTTGATTATTTATGGTCATGTTACATGCATTAATTGCATTTTAATATCATTCCTTATTATAACTATTGAATTGTATATGTATTTTAAAAGTTAATAACTTTTGTTTTTTTTATCAGTTTTACATATGTAATATATCAAATCAATCTTCTTTTGATGAGCTTCGATTTAACATCCATATTGTATGTATAAAAAAATAATTTATATTTATCTTTATAACAATAATAATATTATTTTTAATATATATTAGAAAAATAAAATTATTTATCAACTAATATATTTATATTTCAAGTAGTTATATGATATAAGTTATAAAAACTAATATAATATAACACATGTAAGTCATAAGTAACACATATCATTCTAAAATATATAGTAATATATTTTTTTGTAAAAAAGTAAACTAAATTTAATATACTTTTCTCATTAATTTTAAAATTTAAGAATATTTTTTTAACAAGCACTCGTGTAATACACGGGTATTGTACTAGTTACATTATTAAAACATAAAAACTTAAGATAAATTAGAATACAAAAAATTTAAATTATATAAAATAAAACAAAAAAATTAATTTAAACAACTTATTATATTAAACAAAAGAAAATAATTAAAATAAAATATAAATAAATCTAAAAAATTACAGTTAAAATAATAATATTTATTGTATTTGTTTTAAATACTTTTATATACATTTATATTTTATTATTTATTACTCCATATTATTTTGTTGCATTATTCTTTTTATTTCATAGTTAACAACTATATTTATTTTGTTTAACTTAAGACAATGAAATAAAATTAAAATAAATTTTACTAAATAAAATATTAAAATTAAAATTATTTATTTATAATTAAAATCATGTACTAAAATATTAACTGAATAATTATATTTTAAATTGTAGAATATAATTAAAAAATTCTATTATTCTTAACTAAAAAATGACTCATTATAAATAATTATAACGGATTCTAATTTTAGCATTTTTTATTTTATAGAACATAAAATAAGAATAATAAAATTAAGTTATTTATTAGAAATTTGAAAATACGTATTTTAATAACTCATTAATTTATAACTCATTTTATTCTTATTTTTAATAACTCATTATAAAATACGAATTAAATAACTCATTTTATTCTTATTTTTAAATACTCATTATAAATAATTATAACGGATTCTAATTTATAACTCATTAATTTAAAAT
>CACSLK010007726.1:105395-116100 GCA_902706635.1 Striga hermonthica
AACGCGAAGGGCGGTGCGAGGGTCCGTGCGCGACGAAGGCGGCCGAAGGTTTTAATTTAGGGAGCTTCTAGATTTGCTTGGTGTGCAAGCCAAGCAATAGTTATTTGGTAGGTCTAGGATTTTATTGCTTTCTAGAATTAGGATTTAATATTTAATTGTTTTATTAGTTTCCTAGTAAGATTAGATCTAGAGATAGTTGGTATCTATAAATACCCATGTACCTCATCATATTTTATGATAAGTTGAATGAAGTATTGAATTGGTGAGCCAATCTTGAGGGGGAACTGTTGTTCTTAACGTGTGATAAACAAGGCCGTTAGTGCGTGTTTACATACAGTGTCGGAGAGAAGGCCATTAGTGCGTCTTGAAGTCACGGTGTCTAGGAGAAGGCCGCAGTGCGTCTGTTAGACACGTCTATCATGAATAAACGAAGGCCCAGAGCGCGTTTATTCACAACCATCGTATAGGTAAGAACACGATCCGTCATCACTGTCTGCGCGCGCTGGGCTGCCTGTGCGCGGCCTGCGCGCGGGCTGTGCGGGCCTGGCAAGCTTCTTAGGGCCAAATGACTTGGAAAATATTTCTAAGTGTCCGGTTTGACCCCGGCTTGACTTGAACAAAATAATAATAATAATAATAATAATAATAATAATAATAATAATAATCTCCAATAATTCATAATCAAACGGGGCGTTATAGTTGTCTTGGGCTGATCCTCCAGAGCTATGGCCACTTGGTAGTAGCCCGTGAGCGTCTAGGAAGCAATAGAATTGGTGGCCAGAGAGTCGGTCGAGAATCTGATCGATAAACGGCAACGGGAAGTGGTCCTTCTTGGTCACATTGAGCTGCCGGTAGTCAATACACATCCTCCACCCGGTGGTAATGCGGGTGGGAACTATCTCTTTCCTCTCGTTCTCAATCACCGTAATGCCTCCCTTCTTGGACACCACATGAATGGGGCTAACCCACTCGCTGTCAGCCACTGGATAGATAAGCCCTTCGGAATAGAGCTTCAGCACTTCCTTCTTTACCACTTCCATCATATTCAGGTTGAGTCTCCGTTGGCTGTCCCGAAAAGGCTTAGCACTCTCCTCCAGAACGATCCGGTGCATGCACGTGGAAGGGCTGATGCCCTTTATGTCACCTAGTCCCCAACCAATGGCCTTCTAATTCTTCTGTAGGACATCAACCAGTTCCTTCTCCTCATCCCAGTTAAGCTCGGCAAAGATGATAACCGGCTTTTGCTTCTCATCATCAAGGAAGACGTACTTGAGGTGACGAGGCAACTCCTTCAACTCCAGTGTCGGTGGGGCTTTCGATCTCGGCTATTCGACCTCCATCAGCTCAATAAACGGTCCTTCTTCCTCTTCGAGATCGGGCATCAACCTCTCTTCCATGTCTCGAATGGTCCTCTCCTCGACGAGCGGGTCACTGACATCAACGAACGCGCACTCCTCCACATAGTTCACCGAAGGGCCAGATGTAGCCTCGTGGACAGAGATGGACACGGACTCACCCAGGACCGTCATGTTCAATGTCCCATTCCTCACGTCAATAAGGGTGTTGGTGGTGGCCATAAATGGTCGGCCCAGAAAGAATGTATGGTCTTTCTCGTTCTCATGTACATCCCCCACATCTAGAACCACAAAGTCCACCGGGACTATGAGCCTCCCTACACGAACAAGGACATCTTCCACAACCCCCTTGAGGTATCTAACGAACGATCTACTAGCTGTAGGCACATGCGAGTGGGTCTCAAATCTCCTAAACCGAGCCACTGGAAGATAGAAAATGGTATGACATTAATTACTGCTCTGAGGTCGAGCATCCTCGAAGCTTCTTTTCCATTCCCGAGGGCTATTTTGATCATGAAGCCCCCGGGATCTCTTTCTTTCTTTGGAAGATCATGCTGCATGGCACTCGCCGCCTCATAGACCACCACTTTCTCCCTATCTCAGAACTTCATCTTCTTTGTCACCAAATCCTTGAAGAACTTCACGTAAGATGGCATGTTCTTGATCACGTCCAGGAGAGGTAAGTTAACGTTAAATTTTGAGAGCATGTTGTATAGGTCCCGGAATTGCTGCTCTTGCTTCTCATATCGAAGTCGGCTTGGGAAAGGGATGCGTGGCTTGTAAGGGTTTAAAGACTTGTGAAGCAAAGAACTCTTTGTCGATTTTCCTGAATCGGCTTTAATGCTCTCCTCAATGTTCTTCTCTGCTCCTTGGGGCTGGGCGGTTGGTTTAGGGTCATCAGGCTCGGGCATTCTTACTTTGTTGTCCACTTCCTTCCCGCTCCTCAACATCGTTATCGCCTTTTCTTGCTCGGGTTGGCTCGGAAGTTTCCCCTTGTCTGACTCAGCCTCCATGTTCCCAACTCTCGTGGCAAGCTGACCCACTTGTGTCTCGAGATGCTTAATCGATGAGTCCTGGTTCGTGATAAACTGAAGGATCTTGTCTATCTTGTCATCTTGGTTTGACGAGCTCGACCCAGACCCTTGGGCTTGTTGTTGCGATTGCTGCTATTGTTGGTAGTTCGGACTAGGGATAAAGTTGGGGCGAGGTTGTTGTTGTATGAAGTTTGGACGGGGTTGCTGTTGGGTGAAGTTTGGGCGAGGTGCCTGTAGGGTGTTGCTGTTGTTGGACCACGAGAAGTGTGGGTGATTTCTCTACCCGAGGTTTTACGTATTGGAGTAGGGGTCGTTGGGCTGCCGGTTCTGATAACCTTAGAGGGCATTAACGTTTGCATACTGTTCTCCTACCTCCTGGTCAAATGCCGATGGCACACCTCGGATCTATGCCCCTAAACTCCACATGCCCCGCATGTGTCTACCGCCATGGTGTACACTGACTGCCTCCTCGTGCATTCATTAGCCACATTTGCTCTGTGAGTTCGGCTATTTGATGGGCCATCATGTCTTGAGCAGACGATACCTCATTGACCACGACCCTCTTCCCTCGATTGCTGTTTTGAGACGAATTAGCACTCATCGTCTAAAAAATCTCATACATCTCTTCGGTCGTCTTTGTACCAATGTCTCTCCCGCAGCATTATCAACCATATATTGCAAATTCTGATTAAGGAAGTCGTAGAAACAATTCATCAACAGTCCTGGGGAAAGATTGTGATGAGGGCACTGCCGTTGGAGATCCTTGAACCTCTCCCAAGCTTCGTGAAAAGGCTCACTTGGTAGTTGAGTGAATGAGACGATCTGTGACTGGAGCTCCTAGGTCTTCTGATGGGAGTAGTACCTCCCAATAAACTTCGTGTAAAATTTGGTCCAGGTAGTTAGCGATGCCGGTCAAAGCGTCATGAACCAGACCTTGGCCTGGTCTTTCAATGTCTCTGGGAAGCACCTCATCTTCAACTTATCCTCATTCAGCCCATTCAAAGGGAAGGTGTTGAGGACATTGTAGAATTCTCGGATAAAGTTAAGCGGGTATTCGCTTGGGAGCCCATGGAATGCCGGCAACTGGTTGTAGTGAATCATTTTTAGCTCATAATTCTGTGCGGGATCCGGCACACGGATGCATGAAGTGACTTGCCCGATAACCGGCTGGGCTAAGGTTCGGAGGGTGTTACAAGGCGGTTGTTGTTGTTGTTCACCCATGTCGAAATTGCTGTCTTCGGACGATTTCAGGGAATGATCGTCTCCTTCGTGCGATTCGAGAGTAAGCTCTTCCAGTAGCTCTCTCAGGCTCTCGTTGAACGGTTTGTCGATTGGCGATATTACACGACCACTCCTGGTACGCATACATAAAGACAAGAAACCGTCACAAGCACCAGATAAACAAAGAATAAAAACTAAATTAAACAACCAAAAATCAAGAACTATAAAACTAAGCAAAAGAAACAAAGAGAAACACTGAAACAAGAAAAATCACAAAAAATAAGAGAAACACTAAAAACAAAATGAATAGTCACATAAAATAAATCCTAAACCTTCCCCGGCAATGGCGCCAATTGTTGTTAGTATTTTTACAGGAGTTGAATCAAAGGATTCAAAGACCGATTCGTCTCTCAAGGAAGGTTGGCCGGATTAAATTGAACGGATATTCAATCACAAGAAAAGAGAAAAGAAATTCCTAAACATTCTAATTCACGATTTTGGGTTTGATTTATCAACTACGAATAACAAAAGTAAAACTAGAAATTCTCAACTCAAAACTCAAAACACGAATTCCAACAATGAATAAAGGGATAGGGTATTGGGGACAATCGCTTCCGGTTCTCAATGCATTTAGCGAGCAATCAAGAGCTCGGTTAAATGACTCGATAAACTCTTCATCTAGAGTTCTATCCTCAATAACTCTTCGTAACAAGAGGATAGACGTAAATGAATAGTTCTTGAAACAACTAACACATAAGCAATACCATAACGAACAAGCTTATTCTCTACGAGCCTAGTTTGAACGATCTCTCCTCTTTCGGTTCTAAGATCGCTTAATTAGATTAAGATGGTGATCAATCATCTAAAACCCTAGGTTAAGCACAACTCGTAAAGATTGAACAATTAATCATGCACATAAACAAAATCAAAGCGGAACGATAATCTCCTAACCCTAGCTAATGAATTTAGCTACTCATAATGCATTCAACATCAACAAATACAATAATCAAAGCCATTCAATCAATAAGAAAACAAAATGAAAGCTTACGATTAATGAATCTAATGTCGAAAACACGAATAAGTCGAATCCAAAAGTTGAATCTTGGAGTTTTTCTCTCCAAGATCGAATACCAAGATCAAACTAAGTGAAAGTATGAGTTTTTTGAGTGAAAATTCGAAGGACCTTCAAAACCTAGAACATAACATAATGATCCCGTTTTTTTTAAAAAAAATCTGCTAATAAGACTCTGCAAAACGCGCGTTCCGCGGCCGCGGGGAAGCTCGCCGGCCGCGGTGAAGGGGTGCTTCGTAGCCGCGACTTCTCCCGCGGTCGCGACTTTTCTTCTCTGTCGCTGAGCATGGAATTTTCGAGCTCTCCTCGGCCACGACCTCTTCCTCCGCGGCCGCGGAGAAGAAAACTGGGCGCATAGATGACTTTGTACACCGCGGCCGCGGGAACACCGTCGTGGGCCGCGGTGAGGAATTCCTGTGACAAGGCTGCGATTTCCGGTCTCGTATCCACACATCCGGACTCGGAATTGGATTCTGTCTTTTTCTACTCGAGCCCAACTCATTCGTCTAGATAATAATCCTCGCATGGCCACTTCCCAACCGAGCTACCTAACCTGCACATCACCACTGAATAGAAAAACACAGAAAACCGGGAAAACAAACAAGAAAAACCAAAAACGAGCAAAATAAAGAAAACGCACGACAAGACAAAAATTGGACCAAGAATCAAAGAAAATAACCTAGAATGGGGAAAAATAATCAAAATAATCATGGAAAACACAATAAAAATGGAACGAACATAAATCACATATTCGAGTTGACCAGACACAAGAACAAGTTTGGGTCTAAAATTTTAAGACATAATAGTTATTACTGAGAATATCAAAACCACCAAGTTTGAGCCATATCACCTAAACATGCTATTTTATAAAATTAACACAAGGTTTCAGCAAAAGCAAGTACGAATTTTATGACTGACCTAATGAATGATTTAAGACCTAATATTTTTTATACAAATAAATTTAGCATGCTGCGATCAACATATAAATATTGTAGGTATAAACACTGAACACATGAATTATGATAATTATTGCAAGTTTCAGAAAAATCTATAATTTAAATAAAAACTTAACCTAATGAATTCAATAAATTCAAGGATTTTAACATCATCAAATACAATATAAAATAAGCATATGAACCAAGTTTCATGAATTTTCATCAAGGATCCAATTTTTCATGAATTTAATAATTTTCTGCAGAGTTAACCAATTAAGCATTTGCCCTAGCAATTGGATTCCAAAAATCATAAAAATTTTACACTAGGTAAATAAACATCAGGGAACAACATATCCAAATTTTAGAATTTTTGGACAACAATTAAATTTATCACGAATTATACAAATCACAGCAGCATCAATATGTTCAAAATCCATAACTCACAATATATAATTCCAAATGACCCAAGTTCAAAACCATTATGACCAGGACACACATATGTTCTATATTTCAAGAGTTTTCCACGAGCAAAGAACAGATCATAAAAGGTTTCACCTTAAACCTTATAGATCTAATACTAGAAAATACATAAAATATCATAACTTAACATATTACTAACAATTACCATGTATTATCACGCATTCAACAAATATACTTATATATTACATAATATTAGTGGAGTTTAGTGAAATACCAAACACCAAAGGGAGAAAGCGAACAAGCACGATAACAACACGCAGGCTTGGCTCCTACGGGCGGGGAACTCGTCCGCTTGGCGTGCTCGACGTTGAAGGCTTCCAACGAGCTTGGTGAATCTCCGGCGAAAATGAGAGAAGTTAGAGTGAGGGAGAGAGTTTGAAAGTGAGAGAGACATAGAGATATGGAGAGTGAAGAGAGATGATGGAGAGGGGAGGGGGTTTTCCTTTTTAATGCCAACAAACTTGTAACCTCCCCTCATAATCTTGGTCAAAGCAGGGATTACAAATCAATTCAAATTTTCAAACTACTTCTAGATAGTTTGCATGCGTGGGGCGGCTACAGAAAAACCGGGTTGAGTGGGGGCCCGAAATGGCGTGTGGGTTCGAGGCCTGGTTTCTTATCGCATGATGGATTATGAACTCCTGACTGACAATGATACTCGGTTCGACAGATAATTAATATATAAGTCGGCTCGATATTAAAATTTATTTGATAATACAATTAGATAATTACGAGCACATAATCGAAATGAAATAATAATGAAGTCCGAATAATATAAAAATGGACAAAATAGAATAATTAACAATTCCAAAATAATCCGGAATAAATGGTGCGCTACAAGTACAAGTCCAACCCAGTTCAAGCAATCGAGCACCTTGCGTAGCCCGATCTCTCTTCGATTTTCGATTTGAGTCTTCTGATAAGTATAATGGATGAACCTAGACTCCATGGCATTAGACATTAATTTTATTTAATTATAAAAATGTGAATCTGGTGTTTTGAGTGATTTTTAAATTATTGTGATTTTTCGAGCTTGAAGCGTATATTTTTTATTTTATTATCAGAAAGTGATAAAATGATGAAATAAATTTTATAAAATTTGTTTCAATGTCTTGAGTCTTAGGTGCGAATTTGAGAATTTTTAGAGTTCGTTTGATAGACGAACATAATTTTTAAATATAGTAACCGGTTGAAACGATTGTTAGTTGAATGGGTTAGGAGTTGAACTGGGTTGCGATATTTTTACCATGGACTACTTAGATGTTGAGGAGGCTATGAAATTTCATGAATTTCAGACACCGTTTGACATAGATTAAAAATCGTGACGTTAACCTCATTTCGTGATATTTTAGAATATTAGCCGGATATGATTTTAGTTGCCGCTGTTGACTATAAAATCGATATAAAACACATAAAAATTAGTGATTTATCTATCGGAAGTGAGTTAGAATTTTTGAGAATTAGAAACCCTAGTTTTATCCGGTTCCCATAACCGGATAAATTTTTGGATCCGAGTTTAATCGACTAGATCCTAGTACCGTTTAAACAATTTTAGACGTTGTAGCATTATTTCGTAAGGAGTATCTTCATCCCACACACGCGATCGACTCTCATCCGACCATTGGAGTCGAACTGCCAGTGAGTGCCCGTGCAATGAGGCCGAGTCAAATCACCAAGTGCGTGCCCGTGCACCCAGTCCGTGCCCGTGCACCGAGTCCATGCGATGTGTTATTAACCGTGGCACCGTTTCAAACTTGTGCATCGGCTAAGCCGTGTCAATCGAGTTCGTGCCAGCCCCGAGTTGCCACGCCAAACTCGGACTCTGTACTGGGTACTACATTTTCGATAATTGCACTATCCTGGCTGAAGGATGTATGTAAGATTCTGCCCGAATAGTGGCAATTACCTAGCAAGTAGATCCTTTCTAGCTAAGTGAACCGAATGCTAGTTGAGATGAGATAAGAATTCTAGTGCAACTTTGAGTTAAGTGAATTAAGAACCTTAGAGCAGCCTTGAGTTAAGTTTAATATCAGATGAAGTTAGAATAATTCTTCTCTAAGGGGGCATTGATCTAGAGATATGTTTCGTCATAACCAAGTGTTTCGAATCCCCAGTTAGTATCAAGGACTCTAGTCCAGTCGTGAGTTAAACTCCAACCTTAGAAGTACATAAGAGTTAGTTTTGCCCTAGTATGGGCAACGACCTACAGATTAGGTCCTACAGTTGCTTATCGCGAGTGTGAAGACCAAGTGTCCTTCTTGCCAGTTAAGCAGTCAATTGAGCAGTAATTATAAATAGCCAGATGAGCAGCCGTTATAGACGGTATACTTATTTATATGCCTTTGTGATATGTTATATTGTATTAGATGTATACTTAAGTTGTGACGTGTTTTATCATATTATATGTATGCCTAGGTTTGTGATGTGCTTATTATACCAGAGGTATGTTTAGTTCGCGATGTTTCAGTTATAGTCAGTCAGCTGAGCAACATTTATTGTTATTCAGTTGAGCAACCATTATAGTTAGTCAGTTGAGCAGCAATTATAGTCAGTCAGTCGAGCAACCATTATAGTTAATCAGTTGAGCAGCCATTGTAATTAGTCAGTTGAGCAACAATTATAGTCAGCCAGTCGAGCAGCCATTATAGTAGTCAGTTGAGCATTAGTTATAGTTATCCAGTCGAGCAGAAATTATGGACAGTCATCTGAACAGCGGTTATAGGCAGTCATCTAAGTAGCAGCTATAGATAGTTTTTCGATTTAAGTGCTTATTGGATGAATGCCAAATTTGTTAGTAAATGTTCATCATCATATCGTTTTCTGCCGACCCAGTAAGTACTTGCATAAATGCCGATGTCATGAAATGCTATTATTTGAGATCTATATTTCAGTGTCGGTTCCGGCAGAGCACGTGGATTATTTATACTCACGCCCCGCACTAATCATTTTTCAGGTGACAACGTCGAGCGTAGAGCGTGAGCCGATGATGTGGTGGTGGTCATAGCAATGATATTTCTAGTAAAGATGTCATTTATAATTTAGCATGTTTGAGTTATTATGCTTGCATTTGCTTCCGCACTCAGTATTTTAGTATTACAATATTTCAGTATCTAAAATTTCAGTTTATACATGTTTAAATCCTGAGATTTTCATGGCTCCTTATTAGAGTAATGAATTATACTCGGTTGCATGTCTAGTAGTGTAAATATATTAAAGATTAAAGATTAAAGTTGAGTAGCGTCCCGCATATTAAGGTTGAAGTATTTTTTCGGATAACGAACATCCAGACCACCAAGTATGGGACCGATCTCCGGCTCTAAGTTGTTCAAGAATAGTGGCGCTGAGTCTCCTTGCTTTCAGTTAAGCTCGTATCCAGAGAGTAGTATGAGATAAAAGGTATTTCCGATTTCCTCTTATCTATCGGAAGTCCAATTAAGTGGTACAAACTTTTTTGAGATATTAAAGATTAAAGATTAAAGTTGAGTAGCATCTCGCATATTAAAGTTAAAGTACTTTCGAAAATTAAATCAGATTTTTCCTTTTATAGCGCGAAAAATTTATTCTTATTTTAGTAAGTCTAGGCGGGATTTGTTACATAATTGGTTTGATGACAATATTCACGTCCAAAAATTTCAGAACACCAATTTTTTATACATGTAAAGATTATCCTTATCTCCTATAAAAGGTTAGTCATTATCACATATAACAACTATAAAATTATTTTTCTCAATATATCTAATTTTTTTTGGAAAAAAATATCTTTTCCCTCAAACCCTTATTTTTCTCCTATATACACATCACATTCCGTAGAACAATACTTTTCACCAGCCATAAAAAAGAGAAAATCATTAAGTAGACTTTTTTTTTATGGTATCAGATTTATAATGATTGTATCAATGAATATGTAGGTCCTTCCCAAAGGTTATATGACCAGATAATCATAGCTCAGTCATCTAAATCAATCTATTAATATATAAAGAGACAATGATATTTACTTGAAATAACAACTAAAACTCAACCAAAAAAAAAAAAGATTTCCCGCCTAAAGTAATTACTATTGAGTAAATTTTCTGGCCAAAATTTGAAAAATTCCCCCTAAATTAATGTAATTAATGTACATAATCATTTTGGTCAAATATTGCGGTTATTACCTTTACTAGTGTGCAACCCATGCAATGCATGGTGAGGCTTGTTCCTCAAAACCTTTTTAAAACTTTATTTTAAATATAATTACGGAAAATTAAACATTGCATTATATTGACTCACTTATCATCTAAATTCTCTCGTTGAGAGCAAAATTCTATCGTTGAGAGTGAAAATTATCTTGGTGAGATCCAAATTCTTCTTGTGGGAGATATCTTATCATCCTATTATTTCGAGTTTCTGGCTGTCTTTAGGGTTTTTCCATTTTTGTGTGGGGTTTGTTTCGGTGGGGTGGATTTTGCTAGGGTTCCAGGCTGTGCTATGTTGGCTAGTGGAATGGGGGATAAGTCAAGGGGAAAGTGTTGGTGTTATATACTTAAGCTTTGCTTTAGTGGATATTACACTTGTTATTCCTTGATGAATGAGAATTATGTTTGGTTAAATAAGTTCCACGTTCTGTTGTTT
>CACSLK010007726.1:142524-162759 GCA_902706635.1 Striga hermonthica
CTAGGTTTTGAGTGATTCACCTTGTCTTGCTCTGATGATGAAATGGGATTGTTCCAACCAGCTCCTTGATTATTCTCCATGGCACGCATCCAATCTCCATATTGTCCTTCTGGAAGATTATTATTTGCAATATCATCAATTCTCCTGGAATAAGATTTTTCAATGTGCCCCACCATACCACAGTAGAAACATAGGTTGGTTAACCGTTCATATTTAAATTCCACTACAACTTGTTTCTCACCAAGTCTTATGCTGGCACATCTTGGTAGAGGCTCTTTCAAATTAACTGCTACTAGAATTTTGATGAATCTTCCTCCTTGACTAATTGAGTTCACCACTATTGCATTTGTGACTTCCTTGAATATCCTCCCTATCTTTAACCCCACTTCAGTGGTAAGCCAATTTAGGGGAATATTATGAATTTGAACCCACATCTTCAGGTAATCAAAACCTTCATAATTTGTAGACATACCTTCTTTCCATTCCTGAAGGATTAGATACTGATTCTCAAAAAGCCAATTTGTTCCATTTGCTACTTTCCTTTTATCCTGCATATTTTCAAAAATGAATTGGAAAAAGTTTATTCCCAATTCCCTGACCTCCATTGAATTCTGGATTTTCCACATCGAACTCAATGCTCTCTTGATGCCCACCAGACTCGCTCTTTTTTCTCCTACAACTTTTCAAAAGAGACTCTTGCTGCATTCCATATTGCTGATTTTGACATCATCTTTCCCTAGATCAATTATTGAAGATTCCGTCGTGGATAAATTGAAGGCCTTGAGACGGCCTGTAATCTCCTCTGTGGAATCCATATACAGAATTTTAGGGCAAAAGAGGAAGCCCCAATTCCGTAAATCCCTAACTACAGGATATAGAGATCTTAATTTATGCTGTGTAATGAAGAGGGAGCTTTAGAAATTGATGATTAGCTGAATCAGAGTAATATATTGAGAGAATGAGGCCCTCCGATGAGAGAATTCACAGCTCTCCTTTGAGAGAATTCGCAGCTCTCCTTCGAGAGAATTCTAGATGAAAGGAATGCTTGGAATGAAGCATTTTACTACCAATAATGGTAACGTTATCTTTAAAATAATAATTACGAATAACATTACCAAATCCACAATACTAAAGAAGCATAATTTAAAGAAACTCCTATTGATAGAGATTTGACAAAAACAAAATTCTAAAACAGAAAATTGTGCAAACGTCCAATATCTCCAAAAAAATATATACACTGATCTAATTAACAAAGTAGATAGTATTTAACCTAATTAAAAATCTGAATTAGTATCTATTAATATATAAGATACAATTATATTTACTGGAAATAGCAACTAAAAAATCAGTAAAAAACATTTGGTTTCCCGCCTAAAATAATATTGAGTAATATTTTTGGCCAAAGATTAAAAAATCCCGCCTAAATTAATCTAATTAATGTACTAAATCATTTTTATCAAATATTGTGACTATTACATGTATTAGTTGCATGATTTAAATTTAGAATATAAAATTGACAAAACTTGCAGCTATTACCTTTATTAGTTGCATGGTTTAAATTTGTTATATAATATAATGAAAAAACAATAATGAAGATTTTTATTCAAAATAATAATTATTCATAACTTACGGATCAATATTAATTTGGAAGTAAACAAAATAGTCAATTATTTATAATTTAATAAATTACATAATAACTTGCATGTCAATTTATATTTTAATAATTTACTCAACTACTTAATTTTTTTATTTGAATAGTTTATACAATAATAAATTATTTTGAGCAATGAAGCAATATAAATTTTATATTTATACTTATTATTCACATAGGTTGTTAAATCTATAGTAATATAAAGAGGTTGTTGGAAAAATACAAAAAATAGTATGTTTGACTTGATAAATAATGTTTTGACTTACTAATTTAAGTAACACTAATGGGCCCCACGTGTTAAAATTAAATTTAAGTAATAAATCTCTCATAGCAAAAATAGTTTGGATTTTCTTAACCAATTCAGCGGATTCTGTGGGATTTTATATATTCACAATTTTAATAATTACTACAAAATCTTGAAGATTATTAATTCAAGCAATAAATCTCTCATAGCAAAATTAGTTTGGATTTTCTTAACATATTCACAATTTATATATTCAAAATTTAATAATTACTATAAAATCTTGAAGATCATGATCGAAATTGTCTTACCAAAGTTATAGGATTTTGTTAACTGTATTGCTAGGATTTTGATTAATTTTATATATGAACTGTTGTTACCAATTTTCCACGATAACTACAGATTTTTTGGGCATCTACAAAATTGACGATTTGACGGCTTTTCAGTTTTCACATTTGTTTGACATTTTTTTTTTTTTTACCAACAGATATATGATCCGATTTTATAGGATTTTATTTGTTCACAAATTTATTAATTGCTACATATTGCATTGAAATTCCACATATTTTTGTCAACTAATCATAGCATAATCAAGCAAATCGGATAGGATCCGACGGGATATTAATCATATCAAAATAAAAAATATCGGATGGCTGTTGAATCCGACGGGATATTAATCATATCCCCTATAAATATCATATATTTCTAATGCATTCATTGTATTACATTCAATCTCATACTCTCGGTTTCTTCTACAGTCTTTTTTTTTTCAGTTTATCCAATATCTAATGCCGACATCCTTTTTTTTTTTCTTGCAGACGTACAGACTAACTGACAGATTTGTGTGTAAAGAACCTTTAAGTTGTGAAGAACATAATTGGAGGGAAAAGCAATAGTGACATTGTTCACAACATCATCAGAAAACGAACAACTGACTCGAACAAAGGTAATACATACACATAGATTATATATATAGACTTGCTTAAAATACTACTAATAATCTAAAATTTATCTAGGATATATCTTTTTCGATTTATCTTCTTACCTGCGATTTTATTGATATATATATATATATATATAACCTTCCAAGTCAATTTTTTCTGTTTTCATCATTCTCGAACAGAAAAACTTAAGAAAACAAAAACAGTTATAAATACGTTTTTGGTGATAAATGAATTAGATTATTACTCCAATATTTTGTTTTTCTTTTTGTTTGAGGGGGAGGTGGGTGGAATATAATATTGAAAATAATTCAACATAAACTTGACAAAGGAAACAACAAGACTAACATAAGTTATCAACATTTGTTGGTTTTAAAAATAATGTATGAAAACTTGACAAAGTGAAGCTAATATTGTATAAATATAAAATTGACTCTACATGTTTGAGTCATGTCTTTTGTCTTTTGCGCACCTGGTTGATGATGTTTACTTCAAGTCATGCATGTATAAGACATTATTAATTAGATTGTAACATGCTTATGCATGCAAGAAAATATATTTAATAATATAAATATTGTCCATAGACATATGACACTAGCAACAATGCAAATAATGTAAAGTTTGTAAACATAGCTAATTTCAATATCTACATTTCATCATAACAGTTCATATTGAAGGCATTATTGAAATGACATATAACCTTTTATGCTTATCTCTAGCCTACAAAAATCACACAGGTCAAAATAAAACAAGTATTACACACGTGTTTAAATTTTATGTTTATCTCTTACTCTATTGTTTATGTGAGAATATTAAATAATTCCATGATAATCTCAATATCATTTATGCTTATCCAATGCAACAACCACATGCTTAGTTTACCCATATATAACTTCTTTTATTGATTAGAGTTTATAGTTTATTAATTACAGGAAAATACTCACTATTTCTTCCTCTAATTATATAAATTACGGGAAAATACTCAATTTATTCCTCTAATTATATAAAATACGGGAAAGTACTCACTATTTATTCATCTAATTAGCTTTGTCCACATTTCTTTTATTTTTCGGTTACTCTCTTCTTCAATACTATACAAATATGTACTGAAAAATTATCAGTTCTAATTTCTCATTGTTTTCTCTGTTTCATTTCAACCAGCAAAAATCTACTTTTCGATATCAAAATTCCAGATCGTGCACAAAAAAATAAATCCGGGTATCAAAGTCGAGTTAAAATGAGAAGTTTTTTTTTTCAAAAAAAAATCATTTTCTGTCTGAAAGGTGAAGACCGCAGACGAAACTTTACATTTTGTTGAAAACTGAAAATGATTTAAACAAAATCGTACAAACATATGAAATCAAAATAATTATAATTCGTAAAAAAAAAATAGGAATACATAATACTGAATAAAAATTATAAATATATTAACTAATTACAGAATTTCAGTGTACTAATTCAAAATCGAAAATGATACTTGAGCTAGAAAGCATAACTAAAATCGAATTTCATGTCTTAAATTCAACAAGAATAATTTCGAAGATGAAACGTGAGGAGAGGAAAGAGTGAAGCGGCGCAAATGGCAAGCCTAAACCTAATGACGACCAAATGCTATTATATGGTCGATCTCACACGTACATTTCAGTTGATTATTGTCAATCGTTCGATCTTTTTTTTTTAACTGAATTGTATTTGGGCTCTCTGTTTGTGGGCCGTTTGCAATAAAAAAAATTACACCATGTACAATATATATCACTTTTTCTTGCAAAATTACCACATGTATAACACTAATTGCAAAATTACTAGATATATAAAAAATAATTAATTTAAACATGCAATCAACTAATGTCATGATCGTTCTATTATTATATAATTTTAATTTAAAAACAAAATTGTCTTTTAAAAAGACAGAAATAATAAAGCCCGTGCATCGCACGAGGACTGTACTAGTATATGATAACATCTATATATATATATATATATAAAGGTTTGATTATTTTTAAAATAGTAACTATTTCCCGCCAAAAAAATGTGTTACTACATTTGGAAATTATTTAAACATTTTATGGTATGTTTTAAAGGTACAATTTAGGTAATTACTGATTGACTTATTATGGTAATACTAATCACATATATATATCTCTAATATCTGAAGATACACATTTCTTAAAATACTAACTTTAAGAATAAAGTGTATCATTTGATTTGCATAATCATATATTTAAAGAAAAATAATAGATATCCACAATTAAAAAGAAATAAATTTGTAAGCTATTTAACTTATGTAATTCGAATTATTTATTCTATATTATATAATATTTAGTTAAAAAAATTATGAATTAAAATTACCTTATCGTTTTTTTCTAAATTGTTTATTTATTATGACTTTTTACACAATAAAATGCAACATATGTGAATTCTATATGGGCAAATGTTACAAATTGTTAAGTATAACTAGGCTACTAGATGAGGAAATTATTTATTCAATATATATAAGTATAACTATATAGGAAAATGTTAATAAATAATTGTTAAGTATAACTAGATTGTGATTTTTCCTTAGTGACTTTTTTTTTTCTAAATTGGACTTTTTTCATACTATAGTTATACTTAACATTTGGATATTTTTTTCTTAAGACTATAAAAAAATATTTTTGGGTATATTTATATAAAAAATATATCTAAATAATCTTATATAATTAATAAATTTAATATTTTTGGGTATATTTTTTAATTAAATTTATCTTATAGTTTTTTTCTAAATTGTTTATTTAATATGAGTTTTTACAGAATAAAGCTGATGTGAATTCTATATGGGCAAATGTTACAAATTTTTAAGTATAACTAGGCTACTACATGAGCGAATAATTTATTTCATATATTTAAGTATAACTATATGGGCAAATATTAATAAATAATTGTTAAGTACAACTAGATTGTCATTTCTCCTTAGTGACTTTGTTTTTAAATTTTAGACTATTTTCATTCTATAGTTATACTTAAGTTTGCATATTTGTTTCTTAAGACTATAAAAAATATTTTGGGGTATATTTATATAAATACTTTTTACTAAGATAATATATAATTCTGTTTGTCTATGTCTTTTTTAATTTGGATTGACAAATAAGTTTAATTTTTTTTTTATAACGATAGTTGGAATTAATTTTAAATTTCTATATATGATATAGATGTACAATAAAAAATCGTCAAAAAATAATTAATTTGATAAATCATATCCGAAAAAAGAGCTACATATAAGAAAAAAGTTATTATTATTTAAATTATGAATACAATAAATTATGGTAGTTAATAAATGAAATAAACGAGAATAAATAATATGAATTTTCTCTGGTGAGAATTGATTTTGAGAAAGAGAAAAAATGACAAATATAAATGCATAATTACCAAAATTGGAAATAAACTATTTATGTGAAGTACCAAACATAAATTCAAAGCAATATTATTTATACAAAACGAATTACGAAGCACATCATTTCAATATGACAACATCCAAAGCATGCGAACTTAGCACTTAAACTCAACACGTTCTGAAATTATATATAGAGAGGATAAGAGAAATTAAATTTGCTTAATTTCTATATATTATTAACAAAATATATCCAAATATAATTACAATTTTAAGGTGAACAACAAAATTATTGTAAATAATAAAAATATGCCATTTTAGGTCATGGTTAATATAAATTATAATTCTATTTCTATATAAATGATTAAGATAGATAAAATTTAATTTTATGTTCTCTATTTGTCTATTTGGTAATCGAATTTGTACATGACTATATATTATCTCAGTTTTACATGAATTTTGAAAAATATAACGTTTCACTATACAAATCATTCAATCAAAAAATTCAGACATCTTAAGTTTAATTTAGTATCCAAGAAAAAAAAAAAAAAAATTGACACTTATTTTTTATATGAATATGATGTAATTTAATACATGTTATGTGCACTGTACGAGTTGTGTACTAATTTCAATAGGCATGTTTTATGTAATTTTGCACAAATATTTTTCATATAACATTTGAAATAAATTAATATAGGGAGGAGGGGAGCATTGCATATTGATTTCATATTTTTATTAATTTATTATTATTATTTAATAAGCATTTTATATAAGTATCAATGAATATCTCTTACATGTGCATCGCACGGGATTCGTACTAGTTTTACCAAAATAAACTATATTATGGAATCACATTATAGTATATCGAATTTATGAATAAAATTTTTGAAATGATACTTAATTCGAAACAAATATAATGTAATTAATTATCAGTTATGTGCACCACACAGATTGTGTACTAATTTTAAATAGACAATTTTATGTAATTTTTAACAATTTTAACTTTATATAACATTTTCAATAAATTACTATAGGTAATTGTATTATACATTGATTCCATTATTTTAATTTATAAATATTACTTAATAAGAATTTTAAATTTATATATATTAATGAATATATCTTACTTGTGCTTTGCACGGAACCCATACTAGTTATACTTATGATTCACACATATTTTTAAATATATGATAAAATTTTACTAAAGTAATTATTTTATAGAATCATATTGTAGTAAAATTGAATTTTTAAATAAAAATAGTAAAACTTACAATTATTTTGAAATGAATGTAATGTAATTTATCATCAGTTATGTACAACATAAGAGTTGTGTAATAATTGTAAATAAACATGGTTTATGTAGTTTTACACAATTTAAGTTTCATATAACATTAAATTTAGGTAAATTGCATCGCATATAAATTCTATGTTTTTAATTTATGGATATTATTTAATGAACATTCTTAATTTATAAATGTTAATAAGTATCTCGATTAATACTAGTTATACAGTAAATAGATAGATAATAAATTCACACATAGCTCCCCAAAAAATCTGGCGGTGAAAAAATGAAAAGCTTAAGATACGACAGACAAAAAACTTACTAAAACTAGAAAGTACCTTCCCTAATAAATAGATAGATATTAATAAGAGCAGTTTTTCACCTTTTTCTATTAAAACTCGACATAAGAGTAGTAAATTTTTTTATTTTTTTATTATTTTATTTTATTTATTTATTTATTTATTTTTTTGGGAAAATGATACTCAATAGTTAGAAGGAAAAAAAAAAATCAAAGAAAATTTAAACCCTTAACTAGAAATTACCATTTCCTTCTTCTTCTTCTTCTTTTTATTTTTTTTTTTTTTTNNNNGGAAAATGATACTCAAGAGTTAGAAGGAAAAAAAAAAACAAAGATAAGAACAGCAGCCGCTACACATTTCTTCTCAAACTTTCACTCTCCACGGGACTGCTGCCTGGAAGACCCAGACAAATGTCTTCTACTACTGCTACTACTTCCACCAGACAAATGTCTTCTACTACTGCTACTACTTCCACCAGACAAATGCTGCCTGGAAGACCCAGAAAAATGTTGTGAAGACCCAGACAAATGTCGTCTACTACTGCTACTACTACTTCTACCATCAGACCTCACATGGAGCCCACTCCTCACTCTATCGACACCCGACCCTCCTCTCGAACTAGGCTGCTGTTGCCTATGCTCCCCACGGTAACTCGACCTTACATTCCCCCTAGCATAACCCGCCCCAGACGTTGTCAAGTTTCATTTTGCCTACTGTAGCTTTCCCTTCTCGCGCTCGAACTACTACCCCTATGATAACCCGATCTTGAGCGCACATCGGCTTCCCTGTGGGACCTTGACCTCGACATACCATTTTCCTCACTGTCCAGCCTTGAGACCGAGCTATCAGAATCCACATCCTCCTCATCCGTGTACGAGAAGCTCGTGTACGAGGAGCTCGTGTACGAGAAGGAGAGCCCTCCCCCAAAAATCTCCTCCAACAGCCCATCCTCGATGTCTGATATTCCCCCTGGGAGGTCAAACAGCCCGTCCGTGCCCCACTCATCCCAGAGCTCAGGCTCCTCAAAGTCCATATGCGATTGGTACGCGAGAGCATCCTCCATGTCCAGCCTCCGTTCCAGCTCGGTCCAGCCTGCCTGCCGGGACGGGCTTGCCTCGAAAGGGCGGCCCGATGGGTGGTCGGCCCGCGCGTGCTTCCTCAGGTCGGCGTAGGTCCCGCTGAACTCGCACGTCTCCAGGGAGCAGCTTCTTGTCTTCGAGTTCATGAGGTCGCGGGCGGGGCCAACGACTTCCCACCCGGAAACGGATCCCCGGCAGAGGGGGCAGGCGAGGGGGCGGGTTCCATTGGAGCGGAGGAGCTGGTCGAGGCAGTTGGAGTGGCGGTAGCTTGTGTCGCAGACGAAGGCACGGCAGCCGGTTTGGCGGGAGGAGCAGAGGAGGAGCACGGCATTGTGGGGGTGATCCATGCAGATGGGGCAAAGAGTGTCATCCCACTGTTTCTCCTCGTCCAAGATGTCGATTTTGGGGTCTGCAGAGTTGGAACCGCGTGAGTAGGGAGAGGCCATGGCCCGGTCGAGAGACAAGGAGTTCAACCTTTTGTCTTTAGGCATTTCTGTGTTTTTATTTCTTCACAAATGGCTCTGGAATAGAGAGATCACACTTTTTGAGAAAGTGTTGGCGGAGCTATTGTTTTGTTTAGGAAAATGCAAGAGATAATGGGCAATTATCCAGCGAAAAACACAAACCCAATGCTTATTATTTTGATTCTTTCTCTGGGAACAGACCTAACTACACATAAAAGGGCTCTCGAATTCAATAGAAGCAAACAGCTGCATCCACATGAAACATAAGGTGATTTGCAGATCCAGCCCACTCGATCTAAACTTTAAATGGGAAGGGGGAAATTCGATCTCAACTGAGTCAACCCGCCAAAATTCTCTCTTATTTCTCAACATGAACAACCAAAATCTCGATATGACCAAGGGGACAACCAACAGAGACTACAAGCAATCATGAATTATACTCTAAAACCTAAAAGATGACATAAAAAAAATAAACAAAAGTAATACATAAAGGTATCCCTCAAATCATATAATTTTCAGTTTGTCACAATCAATAATAAAAAAACAAATATTAAGCACATCTAACCCTAAATCCCGAACCACAAAACTCAATCAACAATTTTAACCTCAGCATAATCCTAAAGATACAAATCTTACAGAAAATTACACGCAAAAATAAACAAAATTAAGCTATGAATTTCTCAGGTTAAGGCGCAAAGAACGACAGAGGGCCGAACAATTGCGCATACCTGGGCTCGAAGGAAAGTCCAGAAGGTTGGAATTCAGGACTGCTGAGCTGCTGCTGTCGTACTGAAGAAAGAAAATAGAATTAGGTTGAAGAAAAAAGCAATATATATATATAGATACATAGGTATATATAATAGTAAATGGTTTTTATCAATGACCCTTCTTTCTGCCCACGCTCCGCGCTTGGCGGTCTTGCTCAAATACCAGCTCTTCCCCTCTTTTTATTTTTAAATAAATAACAAAAAAATAAAATGAAAATATAAATTTATTTTTTCAACATTTACAGTAAAAATTCAGAATATATTACACTTTTATAAAAATATTTGTATAATTTTTTTTTCGAAACGATAGAATTTATAACGAAAGTATACAAGGTTCGCGGCGACAGAGCCAATAACGTCCCACAAAGAAATTGAGAAGGCTAAGCGAAGCCTCAACTATAAGAGAAATAGTAACTTCTCCGCATAGGCCAACGCTATGGACCCGAGAGTTGGCTACAAACTCCTGCAACGACACGGAAACGCCACCAAAATTAACTTCCTACTGTACCCGACCTAGGATCTAGCAAGCTAACAAAACCTACCACACAAGCAAAGCTAAAACAAGCAAACCAGCAAATTTGACTAGATTATTAATACAGACCAACTAAAGAAAAAAAAACTAAACTACAACCAAACTGAAATGATTGTGTCTCTTTCTCAGATTTATAGGTTTATTGAAAAACTCAGAGATTCCGAGTCTTCTACATCTACCAGTGTAAGTAGCTTGAAAGTTGGATATGGTCATCTGAGCTGGACTTATAGGGCAGTGTACAAAGAGAGTGCCACCATATTCTGAAGCAGCATGTATCTGCTGCGAGCCCATCCCATGTTACAGAAGATAACTTCCATATTAGCTTAGCTCTTGTGCAATTGAAAAATAGGTGCTACTGAGTCTCATCTTCATCCCCACAGAACTTGCACACTTGATCCATCTTTAGTCCTTTTGCTTTTAAATTCATCAGAACAAAGAGGATCTTATTTATTCATAACCAACGAAGTGCTTTACTTTCCCTGGATTTTCAAACCCCAAGTTCTCCTTCTGATTTTGTACGACTCAGTTTGATGGATGCTAGTTCCTGCAAAATCCATTTTTTCTCCAATTCTCCTCAATCAGTATAGAATATGTGGATGCAACTAAGTGCTTGACAGTGTTGCTCCAAGCCCAAGTCACTATGTCACTACTATGAGGATCTAACCCAGTATTGGCTAGAATAGCAACTGCTTCCTCATCAATGAAACAATCTTCAATCAAACTTATATTCCATCTCCATCCAATTGAGTCCATGAGTTGCCATACCCAAATCAAATTAGTAACCCTTGGTTGTTTGCCCACTGGTGTGAGGTTTGGCAGGTTTGGCACCCATGGCATTTCCCAAATCTTCACAAACTTGCTATCTCCAATCAGATTTTAGCCCCCTTTTGAAGCACTCCAATTTTTTCCACCAACTGACCCACAACCATGAGATATTATTCTTCTGCTTTGATGAAAGTAAGGCGACATCATGAAAGTATTTTCCTTTTAGAATCTTGCTAACTAAAAGGTAAAGTTGGTTCAGAATCCTCCAAAGTTTCTTGGAGATTAGGGCTTTATTGAAGGTGTGCAGGTCCTGAAAACCTAGCCCTCCCATATCCAATGGTAGAGTGACGTGTTTCCACTTTTTCCAATGAATCCCCTTGTTACCTTCCTTCTTGGTATCCCACCAGAAGTTTGCAAATTCTTCTAAAATTTCTTTGTGATTGACAGAGGCAGGAGGAAGCATGACATAATGTAGGTTGACAAAGATCCAAGCACAACTTTCAAGAGAACTTCCTTTTCAGCAAATGATAAAAATCTGTTTTTCCAATTGGAGATCTTTTTTTACACCATCTTCCACAAAGGAGAAAGTTGCTTTCTTTGAAATTCCAATGCCTAGGAGAAGTCCAAGGTACTTTGAGTATGTTTGAGGAGAAATGCCTAACAAAATATGACAGATATGGTTTTGAAGGGATTGGGGAGTGTTTTTACTAAAGAAAATTGAGGATTTTGATCGGTTGACTGTTTGGCCTGTTATGGATTGGTAAGTGTGCAGGATGTGAAGAAGGGTTAAGGCTTGGTGGGGGTCTGCTTTAATGAATCAGGGTATCATCATAAAAAAAGAGGTGTGTGAGGGCAGGGCACTGTTTTGAAAGTTTACTCCCTTTCAAGTTCCCTACTGACAACTCAAAATTGATCAAATGGGTTAATATCTCATAACTTAATAAAAAAAGGTAAGGTGAAAGTGGATCACCCTGCCTTAAACCCCTTGAGGGTTTAAGATACCCTAACGATTTACCATTCAAATTAAATGAAAAGAAGGATGAAGAAATACACTGCATAATCCACATCACAAACAGGAATTAAAAACCGATTTAAGCATAATTAATCTCACACTGTCCCACTCTACTCTATTAAAGCTTTGCACATATCCAATTTAATGGCCATGAAAAACTTATTACCTGGTCTATGGTTCTTAAGAAAATGAATATCGAATCTGCATAATATTTCATTTGAGTGAATTCTACCTGACACGGTTCTATCAACAATGGAAGTTTTTATGTAAACCATAAAACTTTTAATATACGCCTAAATATCATAAACGGATAGTGTTATAATAAAAAAGTGCTTTAAAGATAAATTATGTTACTAATTTGAAATATCATAGACGAATGGTGTTACAATAAAGAAAGTGCTTTAAAAATAAATTATATTATCACTTCGTATATATAATTTAAGACAAATTGCTATAATTACTTTTTATATACTATTTAACAATTATTTATGCCTTAATTTGAGTAATCTCGCAATAATCATTATCATCATATAAAAATATTTTCCTTATACGTATAAACAAATATTATTTTTAAAAAAATATACAATGCTAAAAAGAAAAGAAAGGAAAAAAATTTTACAATTTCAAATTTTTAGTAACTAAAAGTGTAAGTGAAAAAATTACACACATTATTTGAAATAAATGTTAAACTTTTTTTTATATAGATATAGATTGATTTGTGAGCATATGGCAACTCAAACCCTGCACTAGTATACAATTCTAAGCGAAAGTTGCATTTTTCTCCTCTCCAACCCGACGCCAGAACTCTACTCTACAGTAGAGTCATCTACAGCGCTACATGTAATGCGACACTGTTCACTATCTCTATACTTTGTATTTTTTATTTTTTCTTTTTGTATACCTTAATTATAAATTAATGAAATGTGTTTAATTACTTATTTGGTTAAATACATTGACTGAGTTCTTTTTTCTTTTTTCTTTTTTTTGTTATTAAAATTTTTGTTATTAAAATTTATTTATATTTGATTATTATAATCAGTTAAAAATTAAAAAATAAAATCAAAAGTACATATTTTATTAAAAATTACAAATACAACACAACAACAAAATATATACTTTAAAACTTACTTGCATAATTGTTAAATTAGGATAACATGAAAATTTACGTATTAATTTAAAAGAACAACTCTAATAATAAGAGTGGTCAAACACAAGGTCAAAATCACATATATCACATAAACATGTTTTTTCACATATAGACCAGTCTACAGAAACACAGATTGACTCTGATACCAAACTGTAACGCCTCACTTTAATTTTAAAGAAATTCTGGACTTTTCAAAAATCAATAAAATATTTTCGAACTCGCTTTTGAAATCATGAGCATATTTCACAACATTTATAAAGTCCAAGTCTTATCTGGACACACGGAGATTCATAAACCCGATTTTCACAAGGTTTTCATTAACCCATTTCACAAAATCGCCCAAGATATTCAGCTTAATCATAACAGCGTGAATAATCAAATAAACATGATATTCCAAATAAAAAAGCATCATGAATATCCAAATTCAACAATATCCCAAATACCACAATTCAAAACATAAGTTTGAAAATTTGTTCAACATGTCTCAAAACGTCTCAAACATAGTTCATGAAATGCGGAAGCAAATGAGATAAATAAAAAACTAGCCACTCGTCTTTGCCTCGTCACCCGACTACTGCTTAACCTGCATCCATGAAGAGCAGGTGAGAGTGAGCACAAATAATATCGTAGTGCTCACCATTATGCACATAAACAATGTTAAGATGGTATTGTCGCAACATGAACATAAAACAATCATCATCATGTCTCTCTCCTATGAACAATACAACAATAATTTTACTCATGTACACATCTTTCATTAGCCGCGGAAAGGGGCTACATAAATCCTAACGGCGGGAGTGTGTGCCACTGTAACGGACACGACCTTTCATTAGGACTTAAGGAGACTTGCCTCAAGCTCGCAAGGGCAACCGTACCGTAACTCGACGGGGACAACCGTACCGACGGGCGTGACAACTCACATCGATAGACTTCATGGTTCACATGCATACATATACCGACTCAATAAACATAACACATATGGCATAGATAATTTTGGAATTACAAAACCCACCTAGAACAACAAGAGATAGCACAAAGATACGAGTAGGTAGCGAGCTCGGCTCGTCAAGCACCTACAATTAGTCAAGATACTACGATCAACACCTTATCTTGACCTTAGGAAGAAAACACAAGTCATACTTAGTCGAACTTGATTCAAGTAAGTCGTTCATGAAGTTTTGTGGCCATTGGAACACTAGGACCGCTACACTAAGACTCAACTCTAAACCAATCATGGGAAAGCACATCAATGCAAGTTGGTCAGGCAAAAGAACAAATTAAGCTCTGAAGTTGTAACACAAAATTCTCATCACTGAACCCAACAATATCACCAAATGTAACGCCCCGTTTTATTTTAAAAAATTTACCGAATATTTTTGTAAAAATCAGAGTAAATTTTTCACAAATCCAAATTAAAACTTTGAACTTAAACGAGCGCTACTTAACTATTAAACAAAAGTGACAATGAAAAACCAACCACAAGAACCTACACATGCATCTCTAACAACATGATAATCAAACTAAGTTATAATAAGTTTTCAAAACCAAAATCAAGAGACTTCAACGTAATCCCATCAACATGTTCAAAATGTTTAAGCGGAAGCATCATAATCCATGAATAACAATCCAACATAAATAGATAATGCGGAAGCAAAGACATAACGATCCAATGACCACCACTTGCTCGTCTCTCGCTGCCGCCAACATTGCTCAACCTAAAGATAGGAAGAGGAAACAAGGACAAAACAAACAATGGGGGTGAGCAAAACCATGCTCACCAATATCGCATAAGTCTATCTCGCATAAAGATTCAACACCATAAATAAAGTATGCATAAATCTAGGTCCAACTCCCTATATGGCCCCATCGCAAACCTCCTATCTACATAGAACAACCTTCCGATCAAACATCGGCAAGGAAGTAATTGGAAACCTTCCCACCCCGACTCGACACGGGCTAAGGGATCCTTTCCAGAAGACAGTCGAGATGTTTTTCCCCAACACACGGGCTAAGGCATCCTCCTCCCGGAAACGACGGGCAGGTGACCCCGCACTGCTTATGCATTCATCAAAGGCACTAAAGGCGAGACGCCCCTGGCTGTTTAACACACTAGACTAGGGTTCTCAGGCATACTAAAGTTATCGAGACGAACATTTATACGAAATGCGATAATTATAGATACGCGAATTGTACCCACCTGGATCCATCCGAGGTAGACAAAACACACAATAGCAGAAACGTAGGTCGAGGGTTCGACTCCTCAAGAACCTAACATTAAGCGAGACAACTCCTATAAAAATTTACCTCACTACTCCAAGTAGATATATGACACACAAAGCAGACAACTAAGGTAGATAAGGGCAAATGAGACAATCAAATTAATTAAGGAAATTAAAAACAAATAAAGCACATAAATTGAAGTCTTCTACTAACTCTTAACTTTACTGAAATCTCAATTGTTCTTACACATAAGTAAAGCACAAACTACAGCCAGAATAAACTGATAGTTCAAACATCCGAACTAAACCCAAGGATAAAGCACTGACTTTTTCTTTCTATCTAACTTTTAGGGAGTAAACAAGTATACAACAATTGAATCAAAGGCAACAAAATGGGCATTTAAAACAGCAATAATATTCACAAGGAGTTAAAAAATTAAGTCATTCAAAACTCACTTAAGGCCTTAGAACTGATTTTTAGGACTTTTAAAATGGACCTAGTCACAGTATTCAAACCATATTATAACCTCGTCAACATCACAACAGAACCAAGGCCACCAAAATGCCACTTATCTTCTCTCTCTCTTCTCATTCTTTAACCACATGCTGGCCATATAAACTCTGAGGTAAATACTCGACATTTGCACACTTTCAGCAGGCTTAAATCACATAATGTCCCAGCACATACAGGGCAACACAGTGGATCAAAGAACCCAGGGCAACCATCCAACAGACTAGCCCGAAATCCAAGAACCAGTTAAATAATATGAATATAATATATGTATTTCCAGTTAAATACTAAATACTTAGATTTCTTTTTTCATTTTTCTTTTTTTGCATGAAAATTCCCTAAAATGATGGTAATTGAGATATCCAACGGAGTCAAAGAGGAAAAAAAAGGCTCACAACGTATAGCCAAAAAAATGCACACTAAAAAAAGATCATAAAGTTTGAATTTACAATAACAGATGTCGAGGGGGAGATGCTGCAGAACTTGCATATCCTTGGAAATGTATGTCTGATGTAAGCCCATTATCTAAGTTTAGGATCAAAAGAAAAACAAAAATAAAACAATGAAAGAAAAATAGAAAAGAGAAGAAATTGTGATCAATACTTGTTGATAAAACCAATCTAATGTAGGCTTCACAGATATTTTCTAGCAAGCGCTCGGAATTTCATATCGAAATGCGATGATGTGATACGACTTCCAGGAAGGTAGAGTGGATTGAGAAGACTCTGAAAATGACATCAAGAGGCAGATCTTGTTGAAATCTCTTGAAATAAATAAAATAAAAAGATAAAATTACATTGGGACTTCACTAAAAATGTTGCTTGTATTCCTCTTCTGAGATAATAAAACTTTAGCATCAATCATTACATCTAGAAATTATATTAGAAAACTATGTGCACTCATAGTCTGAAACTATTAGTATATTGGACATAGATTTTACGGATTACGAAACAAATGCACCTAGTAATAATGTAAGTATTTTCAGATAAAATATGCAGCACAAAGTCCCAAAAAAAGCTAAAGAGAAAACGAAGGAATCAAACCTTTAAAATCATACATATAGTTTTCAGCACAATAAGTAAATAAACTAGGAAGACGTGTGGAGAAAAGAATAACATCAAAAATCTTTGTGATGTAACCACATAAGTTCACATGAACAAGAAAAAGAAAGTGAGCAACTAACCTTTATATAGAGCTCGTGAACCTCTTGGAAGAAGCTCTTGACTCCATCATCATTACGAGAATCGTGAAGCAACATCATTCGAGTATGTATGACTTTTATTGGTTAAGGAAACAATAAAGACACATTGGAATTTCGCATGGATGTGTATGAGAGGGAAATATGAATTCAGCAAATAAATCTGGAAAAAAAAAGGTGGGAAGCATCAAGTACATTGGAAATGGAAATACAGCATTGGAAAATTCCTCACGAATTATGACATATTGCTACTCCTAATTTATACAGTCCTAACAGTATGCCAACAACATCATGTTTAAGCAAGTAAAATGCAAGGTTGCAAACAATATGTGAAATAGGTTTTTATTATACCATAGGTAGGGGAGTGCCAACCACCAAACAACACATCAATAACCAGTCATTATATTTTAATTAGATTTAAAAAAAAACCTCAATATGAAAAGGTAATTACGACTTACGTTTCGAATTTTCCATGAATAAAAGCATATTGAAGTTGAGGGGCTTGGGTAGGTAAGTTGCAGCAAGTAGCAAATTTTTTATATGAATGGCTTTACTGGTCATGCTCTCCAATAAGTATCGCTACTGGTATTCAAAAGGCTGATGACACAGCAAAGAAAAGATATAAACCCCAATAAACGAACAACAACATCAATACTTATAATCATAGTAGACATCTCTGTAACTCTTTCAGGAAAAAATACCAAAACACGGCTCAATTCCATCAAAGTAAGACACAAACAGATTACTCTGGTTATCGCTCATCACAAATTGATGCGAAAAGTTGAACGTTCTTGCATTGTCTAATTTCATCTTAGTATTTTTTTTAAGGGCATAATAAAAGTGCCAAATGACTGAACTCAAAAGAAAAGGATATGACCAGCAGTCACATAAACCGATACCACCATATCGTTGAATCTGTCAATAGCTTTTAAATACCTGATTCATAGGAACGCACATTAATACATTATTAACAAAAAAAAAACATTCCAAAAATACTGTGTTTGCCCACACACAGAAATACGACATACATGTAACACAAGGTAATTAGAGTAAAGGTCTCACATAGCACTAGTAGTCCAAGCCACGTCCTGAACAATGTCTAAAGCAGCATGCAGTATGAACTGGTGCAGATGTGCAGCATCTTCTTTCTGCCATATCACAGAATCATCATATAAATCACAGTTATGATACACTTCCCATAAAAATCATAAAAAATGTAAGAATAGGAAACAAATTGAATGGGGAAAAATGGATGAATGCATACTTTGGGGACAGTACCAACTTCGGCTTCGTAAATTGGGATGTCATTTTTGCTGACTATCATAAAGCATGCAGTATTTTCCATAACACTCCTATTCTTGTTCTTCTAGTTACTCTTTTCGGAATAGCTTCTCGGCTGGGATTACGATTATCACGAAAAATGTGAGTGAAGATTTTTATTGGTAATGAAAATGAAGAGGGTGAAAGAGCATCAGTATATTAGCATTTCACTCAGCTCCCAGACAATGTGGCTGGAAATCTTAGCTATATAAGAAATCGCTTTCAAAAACAGATCCACACACAAGGTAAACAAACAAAAAGATGAGTTCATCTAAACTGACTTTAGAGATTCTAAATTATCTAAATCCCACGAGATTATACCCCGCGCCAGCAACCTCAATCAACAACTATAAACGCAGCACAATCATGCGATACAACATTCTAACGGATATTTACACAGCACAGAAATGAAACAAATGATGAAAAGACAATGATTTTGTACATACCTCGGCCCCGACTACACGTGTTTCAATTCATGACTGCTGAGCTGCTGTGTTCATGAAAAAAGTGGAATTAGGTATTAGAAAAAGGATTAACTGTAGCCAATGATTTTAACCACTGGAATTAAGATGTCGGCAAAGGTTGAATTTTTCGGGAATACCTCCAGCCCTATTTTGAATACAAAGATAGAAATGGCTTGCCAAATTTGTAATATCCCGAGATATTATCAGTATAAATTACGTTTAATTCCGATATAGTAACGTTATTGTTTATTATTTTCGGAATTAAATAAGTTCAATCGGAATTACCGAAATCTATTTTCGGCGTACCGTTTACGTCCGAAATAATTTTGGTAATTAAGTATTATGTTTAATTGAATAATTAAACATAAAGATAGTGATTAATTAGTGATTAATCATAATTATGGTCCTAAGCCGTGAGAATTAGGGTATTTTGCCCAATTTTTCCACAATTGCCGTGAACATTTCTTGAGCTTAAGGAAGGAATTGACCAATTATATTAAGCAACTTGTCAAGCTTAGAGCAAGCTTAGTCATCCAAACCTTAGTTAAGAGTTAAACAAGTGTGAGAGGGAGAGGTGACCACGCCACACCTTCATCACCTCCCACCCTCACGGCACTTGTATATAAGAGTGTACTTGTCCAAAAATTTTCCCCAATTCCCTTATAAGTTGGAGCAGCAAGTCTTTAGCATATAAACCTCCCTAAGCCATCAACTTTCCTTAAGCAAATTTTCCCTAAATTCCGTTCCAATCGCACGGCAAAGTCAAGTGGTACCGCACGGAGTCGCGAGAAGAAGCTACGCCTAATTTCCGATTTCCGTTGAGCGTTCAGAAAGGTAAACTTCTCTTCAGTTCATAACCTTGTTAATTAGGTCAATTCAGAGCTTAGTGTTCGGTTAATTGTCGGAATTTTCAGATGAAAGCCGTGCTTTAGGTCCGATTAGGTTGAGTAAGTTCATAATCAATTTATGTTCAATT
>CACSLK010007726.1:188676-203190 GCA_902706635.1 Striga hermonthica
GTTGCTTGAGCCACCATGCGAGCAAGAATGAGGTTGAGTTTTGCATCGTACTCCAATGTTGTCTCTCAGAGTTCACCCTCGTGAGTAGATATGTGTTCCATGGTGAACTCATGAGAAAGATTGTCAACTCGATCCTCTATGGCATGTACGCGCTCCATTAAGCTCTCAACGTGGAACTCCAGATCTCCCTTATGGGCAACTTGGGATGCCAAAGTATTGAGAATCTGATCGAGCTTTGCATTATAGTGTGCCTCTTCTTTTCTGGATTCTATAAAAGCCAGGATCTGGTCGAGCTTCGCATGGTAGGCGACCTCTCTTTCTCGAGCTGCTTGGGAATCTATGAACTCACTAATTCGGTCGAGCTTCTCGTTGAACTTAAGGGCCTCATAATTTTGCTCGACCGGAAGATGGTTCCAGCACTGCTCGAAAGAATAAGGGTATGGTTGGGAGTGGTACCCAGGGAAATAGTCTGGCTCGTTGTTCAAGGAGGGGTCGTGCAGGGAAAAGTACCTGTGATTAAAATTCATTGTACATGCACACCAGAACAAAACAACCACGCGTAGCCAAGAAAAAGGGAGAAGAAAAGAAGATAAAAACTAAAACAAGAATAGAGGAGAAAAACACAAATGCACAAAAGGAACAAAAACACTTAAAATACTAAAATAAAGAGAAACACAGAAAATAAGATCAAACACCAAAACTAAATATCCTACTTCCCTTCCCCAACAACGGTGCCAGATTTGTTGTGATCAAATTGTTATATTTACTGAGTACCGAATTGAAAGATTCGTTCCCCGGGTCGATCTCACGAGGAAGGTGGTTCAAAATTTAGCTTTGATAGTGATAACACATAAAATGAAAACAAATCCTAAACACTCTAACCAATTAAAGGGTTTGAATCAATTACCAACTAAGAAAATAAAATAAAGCAATAATCTACCTGAAAATAAATATAAACGAAATAAAGATGGAGGAGCTAGGGAATCGGATATAATGAATTCAAGTTCTAGCAAAGTCGGGCAATCAATTGTTCGGTTTAAGATCGACACTCTCGCTTATAAATTTAGCAGTTTGCTCCCAATAACTCTTCGTAACAAGAGATGGGTCATCGAAAGCACGTATTTCAATATAAAACATATATATTATTCAACTACGAAATTATCTACTTCATGCGAGCCTAGTTCTACGACTTCTCCCCTTCCAGTTCTAAAGTCGCTAATTAAATTAGAAGAGAATTAATCAACTAATCATATCGAATCAACAAAACCCTAACTCGACTAATCAATATTCAATTATTTCTAATTGCAAGATCGAAGTGTCACTCTTCGATTATACCAGTCAATCAAACAAGATTCTATCAATTCGAATAAATTCAACTCGCATAAGCATGAACACATTAGGCCCGACAGATACGTTAAACAAGAATAATCATTCCCTATTCCTAGCAATTGGAATTAGCTAAGCATATTGAATTCAACACAATAAATCAATTCTCCAAATTTAATCATTATCCATGAATTAAACAAGAGAGAAAAGAAACTTACGATTAATCTCAAGTTCACCTGTTGAAGACAAATTACAAGCTTAATCCCAAAAAGCAAGAATAAAATTCTAGATACAAATATAGAGAAGAAAAGTTGAAAGAAGAAGAATCGAAGAGAAGAAGGAACGATGGAGAAAGAGGAATTTTGCGTGTTTTCTTGGACCTAGGTTTTCACCCGGTCGAGAGTTGGGTACTTCTCTGTCAAGCCCGATACTCTATTTATATGAATTATCTGTCGCGTGTAAAAAAAAAAAAAAATCTATGTGGAAGGAGTGGGCGCCGCGACGTGTGGCTGTGCCGCGGCGTGAAGGGGCGATCTGCTGCGGCGCTGGACGTGACACGGTGTGAAGGGCAACTCTGCCGGGGCGCGCAGGTCCTCGCGACATGATGCATGGTAGTCCTGGGAACGTCTGCCGCGGCGTGGAAAGGTGCAGCGGCGCGGAGGGGTCTTCTGTCGCGGCGTGTTGTCCTTGCGCGGCGTGAAGAGAAGGTCTGCTGCGTGAAGAGCGGCCGTGCCGCGGCGCGGAGAAGCAGGTTGTCGCGGCATGTCGCCTGCCGCGGCACGAGGACTAAATTTCTGGCCTCTGTCAATGTTGTGGCGATGGCGCGGCGCGGGAGTGGGCGTGAAGTTGGGAGCTCGGGCATGAATTTGTTAGCTTTCGTGCACGATTTCACGTCTCGGGTTCGTCTACGCTCGCCTGGAAACGGAATTTGATTCCATTTTCTTCTACTCATTGCCAACGTAACTTTCAATATAATTACGCAAGCATGGTCAATTTTTGCTTGAAATCCGGTCCTCAGGAGATTTTCAACCTGCACACCAAAAACAAAAGAAAGCCGGAAAAATAAAAGGAAAACACACAGAAAACTGAAATAGCACAAAACGCACAATAAACACTAAAACGAGCTAAAAACTGACGAAAAGACCTAACATGGGGAAAAACAAAGAAAAAATAACAAGAAAAAAAAAGCAACAAAAATGGGACAAACAATTGATCAGCGAGAGGCGGTTTGGTTTGGGTGTTGGCTTTGGATAAGGTATTGGTTTAGGAGGACTTGTCTCTGGTATTGGTTTTAAAAGTGGTGGTTTGGTTATCGGCTTCTTGGGAGGAAGTTGGGCCGGTGCTGTTCTTGGAGGCGGTCGAGGTTTTGGTTCTGGTTTTTTCCGGAGGTGGTCGTATAGTGGTCATAGGAGGAGGCGGTGGAGCTTGTCGTTCTTGTTGATGTTTTTATTGTTGTTGTTGTTGTTGTTGTTGTTGTGGTGGTGGTTGTTGTGGTTGCGGTTGCTGTTGTGGTGGTTGTTTCTGTTGTTGTTCTGGATGTTGCGGTGGTTGTTGTTGTTGCTGTGGTTGGGGCTGAGAAGAGGTGGTCGAATCCTCGACCTGATTCCCGGTCGAACCAGAGGTGGATTCGAGGCTGGATTTTTTCTTCAGAGGAGTCATCCTTAGAGGAATTTGGAAGCTGGGCACCTCTACAAGAAGACAATAGAAAAATTAAAGTCAATATTAACAATAAATGCTCGAAATATGCGAATACTTGAGCAAACTGGTCGAAAATTACCTGGATCATCCGTAGTCCTAATCAGATCAAGGACTTTTTTGGTGGGTGGAGAGAAGGTTTTGTGGGTGAGAAGGCCGCAATAATGGAGAAGGTTGTCGTCTTTAAGGAGAATTACCAACGCAACGGGCTTGGAATTCCAAACATGATTGGTTGAAAAGAGGGTTAGAAGATGGGTTCGAGATCTCACGAGGAAGTTCCTTGAGCCAAGGAGAAGGCACCCAAGGAAAAAGGGGTATCAGGCTCGACATAGACAAAAGTATCTGCCCACTTGGGGATGTTGGAGGGGATGTCCGAGATGAAATGGGCGTTGTTGCGACTTTTCAGGTAAAGGCCTCGGGCATGTTTGGAGGGGGCATAGCAATAATGGAAAAAATCTAGGTCGAATCGATCTAGACGGACATGACATAGGATGATGAAGGTGGCCATGAAGCGGATGGCGTTAGGAGAAAGTTGGTTTAAGAGAAGCCCGAACCACTCGCAGATTTGGAGTAAGTCAGGGCTTAGAGGATAACGGATGTCGAGGTCGAACTGGATCTTGAAGAAGGTGTAGCAGTTGGAAGGAGGATTGTCATAGGTGTCGGAAGAAGAAGAGCTATAGAATGCCCAACCAGAAGGCTGACCGACCTCATCACGCTTCAGCCACCCAATTGAGCGAGAGGTAGAAGAGGGAGATTTAGAGGAGGTTTTGGTTGAAGATTTCGGCGCGTCAGGCTTAGAAGAAGAAGGAACGGTCAAAGATTTGGGTACGTCAGGCTGTGAGGAAGAAGGGATGATCGAAGATTCTGGGGGAGTAGTTTGAGAAGGAGAAGGAGCGGTCAAAGATTTGGGTGAGTCAACCTTTGAAGAAGAAGGGGTAGTGGCAGCAGACTTGAAGGTAGTAAATCGAGAGGAGAGAGGGATGGTGTCAAGATTGTCCTCGTCCTCTTCTGGCACATCTTGCGAGCCAAGAGCAGGTCGGCGACGGCGGAGGGGAATGTTATCCATAGTATCCCCGGAGTTAGAAGCAAAAACAAGGGTAAGGACGATATCACTGAGGCATAGAATGGAGAGAGGAACATCGTTGGGGGCAAAAGACACCTCTTGAACCGAGTCAGAGAAGGCAATAGTCGAGGAGGAAGAGGAGAACTCAAATCAGCATCGGAATAGTTGTTGTTTTCACTGGAGGTTGCGAAGTCTGAAAAAACAAAAGCAAAGGGAACAATATCAGGAAAGGAGTTTTCGCGAGGAGAACGGGGAAAAGAAGGAAGCCTCCGCCGCTAGGGTTTTGTCCAAAAGGGTGATTTCAAAAAATTAAAAGGAAAGAACAGGTATTTTGAAAAAGTTTGAAGGGAAAAGCAAAATTCACAACGCTCAACAAGCAAATCGAGGTACCCAGCACACAGATTCATAACAAAACGCACAAACTCAGAACATTCAACAGACAAATTCAAGACACCCAATGCGAAAAATTAAGGAGCACATAAATTGAAACATAGGAAGCACAAGTTCAAATGTAGAACAACTTACTCATCGTGGCAGTGGGTAGGATATCGATGAGCTAGGAAGGATGAAGGAGATCGCCAAGAGCAAAATCTAGGGTTTTGCAGAGAAATCGAAGAGCGCAAGGGAGTTCAGAAAATGTAGAGGTGAAAAAAGTCCGAAAATTCGCTAAGTACGGGTTTTATACTTGGATGATTTGAAGGGTTGGAGAATGAGAAACGTCGGATTAAAGCAGAATCCCACGGTTGAGAGCATTCAATTAGCACGGGATTCAAAAGGGCACGTTATGCGAGGGGATGCAATAAATAAAGCGTCTGTCAGACGCGACGGGTACGATATGTGGCAGACGTGCAGGTGCGGCGGAAAGGACGCATGGCAGACAACTTTATTACTGGCGGTTAAAAGGAAAAATAATTGGGGAAATAGCGGAAAACTCACTGGATGGTCGATATCCGAATAGGAGAAAGGCGAGCATAAATTCACTCTTAGATCGAGTCATTCAGACTCGACCAGAGTGGGAGGACTAGATGATATAGGATATTATACCCACAAGGATAAACCGGTCTGATGAACCGGTAGAAGGGATTGTACCGTGAGGATGCCAAACTAATCTAATTGTAATCGAGCATGATGATGATGGTCGAACACCTTGAAGATAAGACCTGGAAGACTTTGGGACATACCGCGTATCACAAGTAGTCGAAGGATTGACCAGTCGAGCAGTTGAGCAATCGTGCAGTAGAGCAGTCGAGTCGACCTGAATAGATCTACCACTTTATGGATTGTTAGTATTCTGGAGATCCACCTAGTCACAAGCGCATGTAAGAGCCTCTAACGGAATTCCAAGGGAATATTCAGAGGGATAATTATCCCATGTGTAGATGACACATGGCGAGAATGCGTTGGTTGATAGCGACAACCACCTCTGACACCACCTCTAACATGCGCGCGGCATGTCAGAGTACGGACAGGCAACTGGGGCATCCAGCTCACCAAATCTGGGCAGCCCTTAGGTCAGGTATCTCATTCTTATATAAGTAGGGGTGAGCCTTTCTTCCTTAACACACAATTTCCATTATTCTACTCAAACATACACATACTTACTTAAGCATCGGAGGCTCTTCACCGGTGAACCCCCCGGTGTGAGAGTTGCTTACAGGTTTCCGGCGTTCTACCGGCAAAGACGAGAGGCGATCTATTCCAAACCGGCAAAGACGCTCACACTTGCATTATGTACAAGGATGTGTTTAATAATATATAAGTTACATTTTGTTTTATTCCAATAAATGTTTTTTACGTTCTTCTAATCATCTAACCATCCAAATGTAAATGCTTACCTTGATAAAACTAACTCGTGCATCGCACGGGTACCGCAATAGTATATATAAAGAGACAACCTACTTATCAAAAATAGTAATAATAAAGGTCAATCAGCATTTATTGCATTCTATTTTTGGCAGTTTTTTTAAAATTTATTCCTAAAAATCAATCAACTATATATTCATCCTAAATTCATGGGTTTTGTGGATTTAATTTAGGTAAATTTCGACTGATGCTTACAATTTTACAAAAGTCAAAATTCTTTCCTCATTTTTTATTTAAAAATAAATTGATTACCATAAATCGTAAATTTTGAATTAGGCAAAATACTCACACATATCTTTTACTAATTGCAATAGATTAATAGTTTATTAAAAAAATCAGATTGCATAGAAATCGGTTAAATTATGTAAAATTCGGCATGACAATTTTGTAACAGTGAAAATTCTCTCATTTTTTATTAAAAAAATATGTTTACCATAAAATCAGAAATTTTGAATTAGGCAAAATACTATAATATATATGTTTACCTAACTGCAACAGGTCATATTTATTAAAAATAATTGGATTGCATAGAAATCGGGCTCAATTTCAAATTGAAAATTAAAATTTAAAAATTTTTATATCATTTGGCTATTACTTTCTTTAGTTCAGATTTTTTTAAAACACAAAATATACTCAGATAATATTAATTTACAATTCAAAATAAAATCGGATTATAACATCCTAAAATTGTGGGTTTTATTTAATCCTCTAGAATTCAAATTTGAAATTGAATGCATACACTTACAAAATAAATAATGATTGCATACACTTACAAATATCATATATATCATTCTAAATAACAATTGATTTATTTATGCCTATCTCGAATCCTAATATAATTTGTGGTGATAGACGATGTACCAAAAGACAAATAAATAATATTGTGTACAAGGAGCATTTAATAATACATAAGTTACATTTTGTCAATACACGCGTTTATGTTCTTCCAATCATCCAATCATTCAAAATCTAATGGCATGATTGATATAATGGAATGAAATTTGATAGGAATGAAATGAGATGAAGAATAGAATGAGTATGGGGAAGGATTTAAACCAATTTTTTCATTGATGTTTTTGGTATGGAGAAGGAATAAGACATTAATGGAATGACAATATCATCAATATTATTATTTATCACTATTTTATATACAAAATAATATTTATATTAATGTTATTTTTTCGTTATGATAACAATAAAATTATTTTTGTAAAAAACATTTTGTTTTAATAAATATATTTTTTTTATTTTTACAGTCGTGTATATTATATAATAAATTAGTGAAATGTGTATTCATATACATATTAGCTAATACAAATATAGCATTACATAAACTCCTATAAGCATATATAGTCGAATATAATTTTGTTATAATATAATTCAATTTATAAATAAATTTATAATAATACGACTTATAAAAATAAAATAATATCGTTATAAATTATTTATATCTGCATTTAAATTTTATTTTTATACAAGATGGGTTGGGCATGTGCGTATGGGAGACTTATAAACATTATAATTAATAAAGCAAATCAAAATTGGGAGAGTAGACCTAAGAAAACTTGGAAGAAAATAACAAAAAGTTATTTTAAATATTTAAATTTTAATGTGGATGTGTGTTTGGATCGAGCACGATGGCAAGTCGGCGACATATATATATAAGATTTTAACGGTTTTCTGTTGTATAAGTATTTCATATATATATATATATATATATATATATGTATATATATGAACAATAACTAAAAATAATTTTTAAATTTTTTATTTAAAGTTTACATTTTGGAATTATTTTATTTAAAATATTTTAATCATAATTTATAGTATATATCATATATTTATTTATTAGTATTATTTGTTAATTTTATTTTTTGAGAAATTAACTCCTACACATATGGAATAAGAAAAACCTTGCATTTGCTATGGAATGACTAAACCCTTGGAGATGAGTTTTGCAATTCCCATTGAAATGGTCATTCTTTTCCAAAAAATATATCAATCATAGGATAAGGAAGGAGTAAGGGAATGAACATTCCTTTCACATATCATTCCCTCATACCAATCATGCCATAAATGTTTACTTTAATAAAACTAGTCCGTGCATCGCACGGGTACCGCACTAGTAACTAATAGTGTATAACAGTATTTATTCATAGAATTATATAGATTGAATAATTGTTAACAATGAAAGAAATATCATATGTAATGAAGTTGTTAGTGGTGTAGAACGTGATACGAACGAGAAGAAAACCAGATACCCTCTCGAAAAAGTTCATTGATCAGATATAAATTTTCATCAAAAGCTGCATACGAATGTTTTCAAAGATAGAGAAATAAACAAGAGTCCTATTCTTACCCATATCTTGTATAAAAAGCTGCAAGATAATTATTTCCTACTAATTTGAATTAAATAACTAAGGAAATAAAATATACTAAATAGAAAAAATAATAAGGAATAAATAAACTAAATCCGGAGCCGATCATATTTATTCAAACATGCTAAGGTAGTCTTGTCTCCATCATCAGGTTAAAAAATGTCCGACATAAAAAGTTACTTACCTTCTTCAAAGTCATTGTCGAATGTAAAAATGTTTACAACTTGAATCAAATCAATAAGTTGACGACCCTATAAAATAAATTTTAGAAATAATTAACTATTCAAAAAGCGTATCTTTATATCTCGGCCTCGTGAAATTCTCTTTTCAACATGTTTCTATAAATTGTCTTGAATGTTCTTTGAAACATTTTATTTCTAACATGTTTTCGTAGGATGACTCTAGTAGTGAAATGGATTTCACCTGAGCTCCTTTAACTCGGACGGCTTCCGTACCTGCAAGAACCCAACACCGAGGGGGTCCCTTCGTCGGGTCTCCGATGTCTAAGTTAGCACTCGCTCCAAATCAAGAGTGCAAAATGAGAGTGTAATCATCAAATGTAGAGAGAATGAGGGTTTGGGATACCTTGACCCTCTTTTATATGGGGAGCGTATCTTAGTGCTCAAGTTGGGCTTGGCCCATACCATTATGCCATGTGTCCTAGCCCATATGTGGACATATTCTCCAATATATTCCTTCTTATCCATTAAAGTCGGTTTAGTATAATATCTCATATCATCTAGTTCTCCCCACTCTGGTCGAGTAAGCATGACTCTATCCAAGAGTGAAATATCTTTGGGCTATTTCCATCAACCTGGCACTGAGGTTAATAAATCATCGACCACCAAATAGTTACCAAACTTCTAAATGAGCATCGGGACCACTAAGGTCAAAAACTGAAAGACCTGCCTCTGAGGTCGAACATTGAAAGACCTACCACTGAGGTTGAAGCCGAATGACCTACCACTGAGGTTGGACACCGAAATTCGAAAGACCACTGAGGTCAAAAACCGAGTGACCCTCCACTAGGGTCGAAAGTAGAATGACCTGCCGCTGAGGTGAAACACTAAAAGCCAAATGACCACTGAGGTTGAAAATCGAGTGACCCGTCACTGGGGCCGAACACTGAAAGTCGAATAACCACTAAGGTTGAAAATTGAGTGACCTGCCACTGAGGTCGAAAATAGAGTGACCCGCCACTACGGTCGAACACCGAAAGCTGAATGACCACTGAGGTCAAAAATTGAGTGACCCGCCACTAGGGTCAAACACCGAAAGCCGAATGACCATTGAGGTCGAAAATCGAGTGACTCGCTGGGGTCGAACACCGAAAGCAGAATGACCACTGAGGTCAAAAATCGAGTGACCTACCACTGGGTCGAACACCGGAAGTTGAATGATCACTGAGGTCGAAAAGCGAGTGACCCGCCACTGGGGTCATGACCACTGAGGTCAAGAGTGACCCGCCACTAGGGTCGAACACCGAAAGCCGAATGACCTGACACCACATTCAGGTTGAACCTTGATTCTTACAGTAAATTCCTTTGCTCTTCATTTTGCAATGTCGTCCTTCCTTTGATATCTCTCGACCTGCGTACTTGGACTTCCATCATACATTGATAGACTTTCTCGATCTTTCCCCGACGTCTTGAATTTGAAAACTTTAACCCACATTTGTTGTTTTTCGACCACCATGTTCGAGCTTACCTTTTCGACCACCTCGTCATGTCGCCCGCAGTTCAAAATTTGAAATTCAACACTGTTGTCTATCCTCTCGAAAACCTAATATCCTGGCGCCACCTTCATGTCGAAAAACTGAATTCGACAAAACCAAAGAAATAAAATCACCGACCTAAATAACCTGACTCCGTGAACTGCTCCAAGTGAACTCCCTCGACCTATCACTGGGTAAAAAGAAAACCCAACAAAACAGAATCAAGTAATAAACCATTGACATTCCACCGAGGTATACAAATAACCTCCGCCAACTGCACCAAGTGAACTCCCTCGTCCTACCACTAGGTCAAAAAATAAACTCAACAATACTGAATAAAATAATAAACCATCAATCTTCCACTGAGGTCTACAAATAAACTTCGTCAACTGTATCAAGTGAACTTCTTCGACCTACCACTGGGTCAAAAAATAAAGTCAACAAAACCGAATCAAGTAATAAACCATCGACCTTCCACCGAGGTCTACAAATGAACTCCGTCATTGTCTCTTTATATATTAACTAGTACGAGTCCCGTCAGTGCACATGTAAGAAATATTCACTAATATTTATAAATTCAAAATCTTATTAAGTAATATTTATAAATTAAAAATATAAAATCAATATGTAATATAATTACCTTCTAATCTGTGTGGTGCACATAACTGATAATAAATCACATTATATTTGTTTCAAAATAAGTATCATTAAAAAAGTTTTATTCAGAAATCCTATTTGATTATAATGTGATTCCATTTTCACATTATATTCGTTCCAAAATAAGTATCATTTCAAAAATTTTGTTCAGAAATTCGTTTTGACTATAATGTGATTCCATAAAATAGTTATATTGGTAAAATGTTAACATATATTTAACATCCTATGTGAATAATAAGTATAAATATAAAATTTATATTGTTTCATTACTTAAAATAATCTATTTTTGTATAAACTATTCAAATAAAAAATTAAGTAGTTGAGTAATATATATATTAAACCATAAATAATTGACTATTTTGTTTACGTCCAAGTTAATATTGACCCGTAAGTTATTGGATAATTTATTAAATTATAAATAATTAACTATTCTGTTTGCGTCAAGGTAATATTGACCCGCAAATTATGAATAATTGTTTTTTTATATTTTTGGTTTTAAATAAAATTTTTTTTTAATATATTATATACCAAATTTAAACCATACAAGTATTAAAGATAATAGCTGCAAGTTTTGTCAATATATTATATTTCAAATTTAAATCATGCAATTAATAAAGGTAATAGTTTGACCAAAATGATTCTGTACATTAGTTACAAAAATTTAAGCGGGATTTTTCAAATTTTGGCAAAAATATTACTCAATATAGTAAATACTTTATGCGGGAAATCAAATGTTTTTTTCTGGGCTAATTTTAGTTGCTATTTCAAGTAAATATCATTGTCTTTTTATATATTAATATATATTAATAGATAGACATTTTAAAGAATTTTGATTACAAATTATTTATAAATATTTGAGTTGTTAATATTTACGAAATATGATTAGGGACATAATATTAAAAAATGTAATATATAAAGATAACTACACACGATTTATTAGCTTAATCTGCGTATATTTATGAGAAAAATAAGCATACATGCAATTTTACCAATTCTGATGTGCTATTGCACACTGGACCGACTCTCCTTGAACCCAACCGCTTGAGCTCTCCGAAACCCGCAAAGACGCCGGGAAGTGTTCCCGGCGATAAACCTCCGACGCTCAAATTAGTAGGGTATCGAGGAAAGATCCGTTTGTATTTTAGGGTTTTAGTGATGTCAAGAAACTTAGCCCCTCATCATACCTGCTTTACCTATTTATATGCAAGTCCTTAGCTTCCTCTCCACGCTTCTTCATTCATCCGCTGATGTGATAACAACCAAGCCCATTTAAGTGATAGCCCACCTCCTCAACCTACCTGACCCACTCATCTGGCCGATTTGTTATTGGGCTGAGCCTGCACATTGACAGACTATTACATCTGGCCGACCAACAATCCTGCAAACACACTTCCAGCTCATAAACCGAGCTGATTTCTGCCGGTCTACCCAAAGTGCTCTCTTGTGCTATATCATCTAGTCCCCCCATTATCAAACAAGCTATTTGCATAGATAGACTTGTTCGATAATTATTATTCCCATACGCGTGCCCGAAAAAATGCACTTACGAAGCGGTACCAGATTATCGAATTCGACTCTAACCCATCCCTCCGTAACATTACTCTAGCAGATGAATCGAGTATTTAGTCGTGCAACTCATTGACCCAAAATCCGACAGGCAAGCTACTCAAATACTTATTTACCACAAAATCCTCGCTAATTAGTCAAATGCTCTGCAGAGCAGTTCATGTGCCATTTTACCGAGCCGATGCGCAAGGCGACACACAATCCGCGAAGGTAAAGCGTGAACCAGTCACACGGGTCGTTTGTTGGCAAATCCAAGCAGATACAAATCGCACTCTTTGCAACAAAAACCGGGCAGATACAAATCACACGCTTCGCCACAAAATCCTAGCAGATAATCTGAACAATTCGTGTACCCGTTCGGTCGAGCAGATGAATGCCATGCGGAGGACTACCGCGCAGATGAATTTCGCGCAAATGAGTGCCGCGCATATGAACACCGGGTGCCCGTTTGGCCAAGCAGATGAGTACCGCGCAGAAGAATACCGCACAGGTGAGTGCCGCGCAGATGTTTAAGACATCCCACCACCCGGCTCGCTCACCACAACAGCCGGGCAGATGGACATGTCGACCAAAGGAGTACCGCACAGAAGAGTACCGCGCAAATGAATACAGGGTGCAAGTTTGGCCGAGCAGATGGGTACCGCGCAAAGGAATGCCGCGCAGATGAGTGTCACGCAAATGTCCAAGACACCCCACCACACGACTCGCTTACCACAAAAGCCGAGCAGATGGACATGTCGTCCAATCACACGGCTAATTCTGCGCGTCTGCCGAGCCCGTAGAAAAGACACCTCAAAATTTGCAATGGTCACCTCACTGCCATGATGATGTCCCTTCCCACTATGCCATGTGCCTAGTACTCTATCCACCCACTATAGTGTACCTATTAAAGTGATGGCCCTCTAGCTATAAATAAATGTGTCCCTTCCCAAGACCTCTCTCTCTCCTTTATATTTTGCCTTCTCCAAGCTACCTCACAGTAAAAATGCAGCAAGCTAAATCTCCCATTTGAAATTCATGTCAAGCCTACCAACAACAACACGCGATTCCGCCACCACTTCGCGAACTCCGACTGCTCGACAACCATGGGTACGTTCTCGCTCTTGCATTCTCTATTGTTCGCTTTATGTCATTTTCTCCACTTTCTATTGCCTTTGTTTTATTTTATGCCCGTGAACACTACTCCCAAGTCGCTCGCTTGTCTAGGTGCTCGTCCCACGGAGCTGGGTGTGGAAGCCCTTATGGGTCCATCTAAATTCGTACCGAGCGTACAAATAAATTTGCTAGACCATTAATTTTCGAAAAATAGAAGGAAGATGCCCATCACCTGTTAACTGTTAGCACACTTTTTGTAACATCCCGACTTTTAAATATATCAGAGTACGCGATTTTTCGCAATTTTCTGAATAAATAAATAAAATACTTATTTTGCGAAAACTGATTCGGGATGCTACCGTGAAAAACTTTATTTTTTTCTGAAAACCGTTAAAATTTTAAACTGATAAATAAAAACGGTTATACTGTCTTATCCGACTAATGTCGAAACAAAAACTGAAAATGAGTACTGAAAGTTTTAGCGGAAGCAACTGCGTGGCAAAACATATATACAATAATCACAAATATCCTGAACAGCCTGCCCGCTCACTCCTCGTCTCCGACCCTGCGACCTGAAAAACATGAAATGCGTGGGGGTGTGAGCACTAAAACACTTGTGCTCCGCAGAAACTCATACTAATGTAAACATCGTAAATAATAACAATATCATGAACTAAGCATATATAACTGAACTGAAACTGAACTGATATTTGATACCGGTCTGATCTCGCGACATAAGTCACGTAGCTGATAACTGAAATCTGTCGGCACAAACTAATACCGCAATCTGCCGGCACAAACTAATACCGGACCATGTGCACACTCTAGTGGTTAGATTAGGCCACTGGAACCCAGAATGGACCGGCGACCATTCCGAGCGGATACTGAATATACATACCTCGAACATGGTAGCGTAATTATAAACAATGTAGTACTTAGTCTGAGTCCCCACCTGAAATGCTGAAACTCAAACTGAATGGTAGTGCTGATGCCTGATCAAACTGAAAATAATATAAACAATTACTATTGACTATGCTCAGACTGATAATTTAATTGTTTGATTAGGTTAAGATGCTCTACTGAACCTGACATGATATTCGGACTTATTCGGTATAACTGAAACCGGCTAAGTACGAAACTAAACTGACATTAATTAA
>CACSLK010007726.1:242612-252636 GCA_902706635.1 Striga hermonthica
AATACAAAAAAAAACTGGGGGGGTAGGGGGGTGTTCGCCGGCGGCCAGGTATGGCGGCCGCCATGCCTCGCCATACTGGTGGCTCCGCCACTGATAGTCTCCTTTGTGAGTGAAGGGGTTAAGGTGGTGATAGCTGTTGAAGTAAAGTAACATGAAACACTCCTTAGCAATTTCTGTTCATGTTTCTTGCCTCGATTTGTCTGAGTTGTTTCTTGTACATACACAAAACTATGTCGTTTGCTTAGTTCATGCCAAATTGTATTGGAGCTCTTGTTTATAGTTTTTTTTGTTGTGACGTGTGACCAACCAATGATAATATGAAATAGATAGGAAGTTCCTGTTAATTGCATATGATAATACAGGGTGATGGGGGTACACTTCAACAGTGGAATAATCCTTAATGTTTCTACTTTGTTATTTGTTCTTCCATTGAATTTTGTCCATAATAATCATTATTTCATTTTCTTATGCCGTATTTTTACTTATGTTATTGCAGCGATTTCAACCGTCGTCTCGATTGCTGAAATTCTGAAGAACAATGGCTTTGCTGTTGAGAAGAGTGAGTTTTTGATCTTCTTTTTTGGCCATTGTATTTGCTTTGTTCCTCACACAAATTAGAAAACTCGTGGTATAGTGGGTTTTTCTTGGTATAACTGGGTGATACCATATCTAACCTAAATTCTGCTTGGCTATTTTCCTGAGCTGAATTGATATAGTTTTGTTCTGTTCAGTAATCTTTCATGGTTTCCTTTCAATTCAGATGGCGCTAGAAATTAACAGTAAGAAGAAAGGTAGATAGAAAGAAATTATGTTTAGTATCACATCTGTTTTGCAAGACGTAATTTTGGTCCCACACTTCAGTTCATCTCTTTGTTTGATTACCATATGATTACAGTGCATGATTCAGAGTTCTGGACATTGAGTTAATCAAATAGGCTAAGTATTTCTCCATTTGAAATATGTAGGAATTACGACATCTACTGTGGAGATAAGGGATGACTCAAGAGGAAGAACTGTCCAAAAAGCCAAGGTAATGTCCAATTTCCATTCGCAAAATTCCACTTGCATTTTCATTTTAGTTGGAGATTGTGTCAATGATTGGATAATAACTTCAACAGAGAGAAATTTCAAATCACTTTTTGTGCTCATTTGGTTTTCTTCAATTTGACGAAAACCAATTAACTGCTGAAAAAAAAAGAAAAAAAAAAACAATGGAGTTATGCCTATATTTGCACAATTTGTCCCACAAGCTAGACTATTTGATGCAACAGTGTCTTACAATGTCGATTTATATTATGCAGATTGAGATCGTACTTGGCAAAACTGCAAACTTTGATGAACTGATGGCAGCAGCAAAAGAGGCCCTAGAGAATGGCGATGGCGAGGATTAGTGGTCATAGGCTACGAACCGTGGTAGTGTCTCAGACTTATCTGCCGTATAGGTTAGTAGGCAATTCGCAGGCTATTCATGTCTCCATTAGTTGGGTGTCGGTTCTTTGGATATATTGACGATTTAATCCAGAATTTTGTTCATTGTTAACTATTCTTCAATCAACTGAAGTTTTAATAACATGGTGTTATACATGAGATTAACGAGTTTAAAGCAATGCAAAAACTAGAGTGGATGCGAAGTCCATTTTTCATCCACCAACTAAAGAAGATACTATTGGATTATCTTATTTTTATTACTTCACTTCTCAATTTAAATCAATGTAAATTCTAATTACAAAATCAAGAATTACTACATGTTTTCTGTAAATTTATTCTTGATTATTATAACTACTAAATGATATAGCTATATGGATTGTAACAATGAGATTAACTAAATAAGAGAACTGAGTCTGAGATAATTAAATAACTAAATAATAAAATGTATTCGGTAAAATGAGCAATTTCAGTTTGGTAATTTACTTTGAGAACTTAACATTTTTGTTAGGGTAGACAAGAATAGTTTAGGCCATTTTATATGATTACCACACGATTTTAAAGTTATTGCATTACTACGAATGTGTTGATTTTATTTGCACGTGTGCCATCTATAATGCATTTATTTATATGAAGAAATAATATCAGTTACGCAATTGTTAAATATCCTACTAAATAGGAATATGTTCATATCAAATGGAAATTAATTGAGATATCATTGTCCTTAAATATCGCAATTGTTAGTCGGTCGTTATTTTTGCACGTACAGAAATTTGTAACTTTAAATGGTAAGTGTATATATCCTAATAAATTGATCTTGCTGATTTTATCCCGTAATATATTCGAAAAAAATCAGGTATCATCTTCGTTTTGAAACTAATTTATGTATATATCATATATGTAGTATATTTTTGGGGTTTTTTACTATTTGATGTTTATATATACATTTATATTTTTGGGGTTTATATATGTATGTCGAATATATCCAAACGTATACAAAACATATACTGAAAAATAACACCAGATTCAGCCGAACATATGTATCCCGGACATATACTATTTTTTGGGTTTATGTATGTATATCGAACATATACCGAACATATACAGAACATATATTGAAAATAACTCCAACTTTCTGAGTTTATATATGTATTCGAACATATACCGAACATATACAGAACATATACTGAAAATAACTCCAACTTTCTGAGTTTATATATGTATATCGAACATATACCCAACATATACATAACATATGTATAACAAACATATAACTCCAATTTTCTGCGTCGTCCATTCCAACCTTTACGCACATCTTAGCCACCGATCGCGCGAGAAACCAAATCCACTACACGCAGCAGCATCAACCCGAGACTGTGTCGCTCGATTGCCACCGCAAAGCTCGGACCGAAGCTACTAGAGCCAACGGGAACACCCTCAATTGGACGTCTGTCAGCCCTCTCCAACCGCCGCAAATCATGGGTCTGGAGGGTTGAAAACTCAGAAAGAAGACAAGTTGTGAGAAAATTGGGGACCGATAAAGAAGAAAAAAATGACGGATAGTAAGAGGATAGAAGGAAAAGAAAAAAAGGAAAGAAAAGAAAAAAAAAAAGAAAAAGAAAATAAAACGGAAAATATGTTACAATTAAAAATACAAGATTTGGCACATTTGTTAATATTTTTAATTGACTCGTAAAATTACAAATAAATGTCATATTGATCGTGTGAGGCATAATTATCTCAATAGTTTAGGCTCCTTAGCACCTACAATGCATTGGGTCTAATTTTACATATGTGGTATATAAATAGACTTAAGTCCTAAATGACATGAACATACCCAAGTAAAAAAACTCAAAAGCTATTCAATGCAAAAATAAAAAATACTAGGTCTAGCATACATGCCAACCAATAAAAATGCTCCAATATGTTTTATTTATTAAAAGAAAATTTAAATGAGGAATAAATGATGAGTACTTGGGTTTGTACTTGGGTCAAAAATAGACCCAAGTGTGGACTTGGTCTTTTTTTTTATTGCCACATAAGCTAGACCATGTCCAACTTTAATTGCATTGGACGATATTTTTTAATAAACTAAGTCTATTTCCTATGTGGCATAGGATATTTTATTAAGAGACCCGATGCATTGTAGGTGCTCTTGTGCCAAAAACCTGTGTTTGCTTCCCAAGATTCCAGCCCGCTAGATTACACATGGCCCGCAACTGAATCTCCAATAATCTCGTGTTGCGGCGATTAATTGATCTCAAGAAGGTAGGCGTGATTTAAAAAAGGGCAATGCTACATGTACAATTGTAGTTTACAACATTAGTTGACAACATGGTTAAAAGTACCATTAACTTAAATCTTAACCATACATTTATTTGCTTTTCAACCATCTACATTGTGCCACATCATGTTGTCATTGAATGTTGTACAAAAAAGTTGTACAAGTAGCTTTTTCCTTTAAAAAATCAGTACAGGAACTAACTGATTAAAAGACAACAATTACCCCCATATTTTGTTTTTGTGACGATGATGCCCTCCCATGTAATGAAAACTACCAAAAAACCAGACTGCAATATGCGTTCATGTATATATGAAAAAATTTATGTAATTCTCTTTTTTTTTTTTTTTTCATGTGTGTGTTTTGTACTCTGTTTTTTCGAAAGCAAAGTCCTATATGATGTTTTCTTATTAGGACCTTGTTTCTATTTTTATTTTGAGTAGTACAAACATAGATATTTGCACCATGTAAAAAAAATGAATATTCAGTTACAAACTTTTTTTTTTTTGGAAACGATAGAGGTAGTATATAAATGCGCACAAAACGTGCAGAAGTACAACTACAAGCCGAATACAGACAACCAACGGCTGAATACAAGCAGCCAACAACTGAAAAACTGTGAGGACAGGTCAAAAGACCGCCTAGAAACGACCCCTAAAGAGCAATATACTAGAAACATAGAAAAACACAAACACACTAAAAACGACCCCCACTGGGTAATGCCCGAGTGTGCAATCCCAACAGAAAAATCAATTACACTCGGGTGAACTGAGGCCAACGGCCCAGACCTAAAACACAAAAACAGACACCAAACAAGACAGACACAATAACAACTAAACCTAATCAAACACAAAAAGCCCTTCCCCGGCAATCGAACAGCCCCAGCCTGCAGGGAACAATCGACACAAGAAAGATTTCAGACCCGAAGTATTACTATCGAAACTGCCTAAAGCCTATACACACCAAGCCCCGAACCAATCCCCGAATCGACCCATCACCAACCGAGAGGAAGACAACCCACCCTCACACCAACCCCGGTCCAAACCCGTCTAACACCATTAGACAAGCTCGAGTGAACTAGGACCCCCGCCGCCTAACACCACTAGACGGAAAGGGAGGGTGAGGATGGCTCGGTACCTCAACCCCGGCCGCCACATCCTTCGGAGTCCCGCCCCGACCCCCGGCCCGCGCCTCCCAAATCCACTGCAAACCGCCATCGGCCAAAGCCCAGAACCACCGGAGGCTCCGCCGAGAACGAGAAGGCAACCAGGAAAACCTCCGATATACCAGCAAGAAGAATGACGAGGGTAACTCACTGGGGTTCACTCCCGAACACTTGCCCGGGTGAGGATGGCTCGGTATCTCACTCCCGAACACTTGGTCGGGTATCGTGTGCACATTCAGATGGAATTCACTGGGATTCCATTGCTCACTCCCGAACAGTTGGCCAGGTATCATGCGCACATTCAGATGGAATTCACTGGGATTCCATTGCTCACTCCCGAACACTTGGCCAGGTATCGTGCGCACATTCAGATAGAATTCACTGGGATTCAATTGCTCACTCCCGAACACTTGGCCGGGTATCGTGTGCACATTCAGATAGAATTCACTGGGATTCTATTGCTCACTCCCGAACACTTGGCCGGGTATTGTGTGCACATTCAGATGGAATTCACTGGGATTCTATTGCTCACTCCCGAACACTTGGCCGGGTGTGCACATTCAGATGGAATTCACTGTGACTCCATCAGAATTTGGGATTTATAGACACTTGACTAATAAATCAGATGTATACTCTGATGGAATACATTGGGACTCCATCAGAACCTGGGGGTATAAGGACACTTGGCCTTTACCCGATTCTATATCGTACCTTTCAGCACATGACTACGCGATACTTTGCACGCGACACGTCGCAATGCGGCACACCAACATCCCGGGGCCCTCGGGCGTGGCATACGAACATGCAGCACCGGCGTGCGGTGTACCCGCGATTCAGAGCCGATTCCCTCTGGCAAGTATAAGTTATCTCGTATTGAGAACTATGTTTGTCCCGGTCCAGTTTCAAGCCTCCATGGTATACCCGACTTAGTGACTCTTATTTCAAGCCGCCATGGTCACCCGGAATAGTGACTATTATACACTGGAACCCTGTACTACATAGACGCAACTGAAATTAGAACTTGAAACTTAAGTTCAATCCTTAGCTAGAATACTTGGGTATCTCAGAAATCTTCTCTCTTAAATACTATCTCAGTATATTGGCGAATTGCACTTGTGTTCGTACAAGATCGTACGGTGTCTACGCCAAAAGTCATTTGTTAACTATTTCGGTAACGAATCGTTCTCCATAACGCAATCGTCATCCAAAACACATGCTCTCAGGTGTTATGCACATTTACAACTCTCGTACGCTCGAGGGTTGGTTCTTCTTCTGCTTTTGGCTCTTATCGGACCTTCTGGCAACTGCTACGGTCTATCGTTGGTGTATTCTTGTACTATTGTAACGCCCTGGGTGGTGGCGTTCGCATGTGGCGCAAGCTGGTGGAACCGGCTGTAGTGGCTGGGGTATTGTGATTGGGACTCTCTCCTTTGTCTATCTTCTCTCTATAGTGGGCCTGGTGGTACTTCTCCCAGTACAAAGCCCACCAGAGATCTGCATATGCACAAATAAATTGGCTAACTATGGGACTATCGGTAATTCGGTACTCATGTGCATCTTTTGGGGGTCCCCTCCCACAGAAATCCATGCTGGGCATCGCTCACTCATCTAGACGCTAGACTTAGGTTGCGCATCGTACCTCTCATCTAAGTCATAACTGATATCTGACATTCCTGCAATCCAGGCTAGGCATCGCCCACTCATCCGGACGCTAGACTTAGGCTGGGCTTCGCCCACTCATCTAAGTCATAACTGATATCTGATATTCTGACCGAGACAGGATCACTCATCCGTATCGATCCTTTAATCTATTTACACAAATACCTCAAACAGTAAAAGCAATTAAAAGTGATGAGATACGCAATAACTAACTATGTTGAAATTTTGACTTTAACAGTATAGCCGATTAATAAATAGCTACACTACACTTTAATAATTTATCATTGAATTCCGACAATAGGTTGGCTAGAGTTCCGGTAATATCTTCTAAGTTCTGGCTAGATTTCTAACTAGAATTCTCAAATCTTAACCCAAGGATAGATCGTACGCCCTTGAAATAATCTGACTATAATTAAATATGCATTCGCAAATAATAAAAGTTGTACAGGTGACGTACCTCAGAGTCGGCGCGGCGTGGGCGTGGTGTGGTCATATCTCTACTAAAATTTCAATATACAGAACCACTAAGTGGCTCTGATACCAACTGTAACACCCCGCCTAAACTTACTAAAATCAGAGTAAATTTTTCGCGCTAGAAAAGGAAAGCTCTGATTTAATTTTTGAAAACTCATATTAATTTTTCAAAAGTACTTTAACTTTAATATGCAGGATGCTACTAAACTTAAATCTTAAATCTCTAATCTTTAATATCTTTAGATTACTAGGCATACAACCGAGTATAACTCATTACTCTAAACGTCTCAGGATTTAAGCATGCATAGGCTAAAATTCTAGATACTAAAATGCTGTAATGCTGAAATACTTAAATGCGGAAGCAAATGCAAACATACATGAACAAAACATAATAACTCCAACATTTTCAAATATACATGACATGTTTACTGAAAATATCCTTGATATGACCACCACATCATCATCGGCTCATGCTCTACGCTCGACACCGTCACCTGAAAAATGGTTAGTGGGGGGCGTGAGCATAAATAATCCACGTGCTCCGCCGGAACTGGCAATGAAATATACAGCTAATATAATAACATATCATGACATCGACATATATGCAAGTACTTAATGGGTCGACAGAAAACGATATGATGATGAACATTTTACTAACAAATTAGACATTCATCTAATAAACACTTAAATCGGCAAACTATCTATAGCTGCTACTTAGCTGACTGTCTATAACTGCTGTTCAGCTGACTGTCTATAATTTCTGCTCGACTGGATAACTATAACTGATGCTCAACTGACTACTACTATAATGGGTGTTCGACTGGCTGACTATAATTGCTGCTCAACTGACTAACTATAATGATTGCTCGACTGACTGACTATAATTGCTGCTCAACTGACTAATTATAACTGCAACATCGCGAACTAAAAATACATCTGATATGATAAGCACATCACAACCTAAGCATACATCTAATATGGTAAAACACACCACAACCTAAGAATACATCTAATATGATATAACACGTCACAAATGCGTATAAATTGTCTACAACTGCTGCTCAACTGACTATCTCTAATAGCTGCTCAACTGACTGTATATAATTGCTGCTCAAATTACTGCTTAACAGGCGAGAAGGACACTAGGTCTTCACGCTCACGATAAGCAACTGTAGGACCTAATCTGTAGGTCGTGGTCCATACTAGGGCAAAACTAACTCTTATGCACTTCTAAGGTTGGAGCTTAATTCACAACTGCACTAGAGTCCTTGATACTAACTGGGGATTCGAAACACTTGGTTATGATGAAACCTATCTCTAGATCAATGTCCCTTAGGGGGAATTATTCTAAGATCATCTGAAATTAGACTTAACTCAAGGTTGCTCTAGGGTTCTTAATTCACTTAACTCAAAGCTGCACTAGAATTCTTATCTCATCTTAACTAGCGTTCAATTCCCCTAGCTAGAAAGGATCTACTTGCTAGGTAATTGCCCCTATTCGGGCGGAATCTTACATACATACCTCAACCATGGTATTGCGATTATAGAAGATGTAATACCCAGTACAAGGTCCCCACCTGATATGCTGGAATGAAAGATCTGAATGGTTTGCAGCTGTCGGAGGCTCGACTCTCCACAGCTACAAAATATATAAGCACAAAATATATTCTAAGTACTTATTCTACAACTGAAAACTCAAATTGTATTATCTGAGCTGTCTAAGTTCGCTCACTTGGCTTTAAAATCATTTTAGGAATTTACGAGCCGATTGTTTGAAAATCTATTGTCTTTGAGGCATTCTAGAAGTATCTGAAATATTTCTAAGTCTGGAACTATAATCTGCATTAATTTAATCTGACTGACATCTTAAGCATATCTGGATCTGATGGGACAAAGATGTCACCCGGGCTCCCTCGACTAGGACGGCCACCGTACCTGCAAGAACCCAAAGCCAAGGACCCCGGGTGGGGTGCCCGGCTTTGGGCCTCCGATGCTTAAGTCAGTACATGATCCATATGAGAGTGCATATAGAGAGAGAGAGAGAGAGTAGAGAGATAAAGTGTGGTAAGGGAATGAGTAGAGAAGATAGGAAATGAGTACCTTAGCCCCCCTTTTATAGGAGAGTGTACCTTATAGTCCCAATTGGGCTTGGCCTAAGTTGGGCTCGGCCCATATTATTATATCAAGTGTCTTAGCCCATGTATGGGCGTATCTTCAATATATATCCATAAAAATTGGTCGGGTATGACATGTTATATCAAATACTACCGGTCGAGCCGGCAATACTAGTTGTGGCTATATCATCTAGTCCCCCCCACTCTGGTCGAGTGAGCATAACTCGATCCAAGAGTGAAGTAGAATAATTCGCCGCTGGAGTCAAACACTGAAAACTGAATGGATGTAGAAGTCGAAATTTAAGTGACCCGCCACTGGGGTCAAGCACCGAAAGCCGAGATTCGAGAGACCGCTGAGGTCGAAAACCAAAAGTAGAGACCGTTGAGGTCGAGAACCGAGAGTTGAGACCGTTGAGGTCGAGAACCGAGAGTCGAGATTGTTGAGGTCGAAAACCGAGAGTCGAGACCGTCGATGTCGAGAATCGAGAGTCGAGACCGTTGAGGTCGAGAATCGAGAGTCGAGACCGTTCAGGTCGAGAATCGAGAGTCGAGACCGTTCAGGTCAAAAACCAAGAGTTGAGACCGTTCAGGTCGAAAACCGAGAGTCGAGACCGTTCAGGTCGAAAACCGAGAGTCGAGACCGTTGAGGTCGAGAATCGAGAGTCGAGACCGTTCAGGTCGAAAACCGAGAGTTGAGACCGTTCAGGTCGAAAACCGAGAGTCGAGACCGTTCAGGTCAAGAATCGAGAGTCGAGACCGTCGAGGTAAAAAATCGAGAGTCGAGACCGTCGAGGTCGAAAATCGAGAGTCGAGACCGTTGAGGTCGAAAACCGAGAGTTGAGACCGTTGAGGTCGAGAGCCGAGGGTCGAGACCGTCGAGGTCGAAAACCGAGAGTCGAGACCGTC
>CACSLK010007726.1:289875-308470 GCA_902706635.1 Striga hermonthica
GAACATTCCTCGTGGGTGGGCAAGTGTGAAGACCAAAACCCACCATGACTAAGGCCCTCGGGCTGGGTGGTCGCTTGTTTGGAACATCCCTTAGGATGGGCAGGTTGGTCGATTACTCACGCCCTTGGGCTGGGTGACCTCCTGTCTGGAACATTCCTCGCGGGTGGGCAAGTGTGAAGACCAAAATCCATCACGATCAAGATTCCAGGACTGTATGGAGAGGCATGAAGACAAGAAAATCAACAAAGCCCATGAAGCTGCAGGTGAACTCCCGAGCCCAGAGGGTAAGTACGAAGCGTAAGTGTGGTGGAAGAAATCCAACGATGCAGAAAACTCATCATGTTAAAGGCCATGAGACTAGATGGTCGCATGCTTCGACCACTTCTGAAGGTGGGCATGTGTTCAAGATTTAAAGCCCATCATGTTTAAGGCCACGAGGTTGGACGGTCGCATGCTTCAACCACCTCTGAAGGTGGGCATGTGTTCAAAATTCAAAACTCATCATGTTGAAGGCCCTGAGGCTGGATGGTCGCATGCTTCGACCACCTCTGAAGGTGGGCATGTGTTCAAGATTCAAAACCCATCATGTTTAAGGCCATGAGGCTGGATGGTCGCATGCTTCGACCACCTCTTAAGGGGGGCATGTGTTCAAGATTCAAAACCCATCATGTTTAAGGCCACGAGGCTGGATGGTCGCATGCTTCGACCACCTCTGAAGGTGGGCATATGTTCAAGATTCAAAACCCATCATGTTTAAGGCCACGAGGCTGGATGGTCGCATGCTTCGACCACCTCTGAAGGTGGGCATGTATTCAAAATTCAAAACCCATCATATTTAAGGCCGTGAGGCTGGATGATCGCATGTTTCGACCACCTCTGAAGGTGAGCGTGTGTTACGAATTGTGTTAATAATGATTGATGGAACGTAAGTGTGCAAACACAAATACATGCGTGGGAAAGATACTGGTCATAGGATAAGGTTCATCGCGAGCACAGACACATCAGGTCACAAGTTTTAGTTACCCAGTCAAACAGTTAGTCAAGATGGCCAAATCGTAAAACAGACGAAGATAAAGAAGCGAAGAAAAAAAATTACTCGAACAAAATATTGCCATTACGAAAGATTACAGAAGTTCAACAGAGATACAAAGTTCATCAAAATATAATTCCAAAATTCAGGAGAAATAAAGTACAAAACAAGCTAGTCTATGGAGGAGGAACAACTGCGGAGTCGGCATTGCTATTGGAGGCGTTAGGATCAGGCGGGTGGCTGGTCCTAGAGGTTGAGTCGCATGCCTCGTTGGGTGGGCGTCATTGAATAGATTCGGCCAGTGCGACCAACATAGGAGCTGGAGGGGTCACACCATCGGGCAAGGCATAAGTCTTCTTCAATACGTCCGATCGAGCCAAGGTTCTCTCGAGTAGCCCTGACCACCACTCATGCTCGAGCGGTAAAGTAGGATCGCCCTGAAAGCTAGAAGGAATCTTGGGCAAGGCATCCCAGATATCCCCAGGGTCCAGCTGCTCGAAGTCATCCTCGGCGATCTGCTCGTCGGCCTTCTGCAAGGCGAACTGGAAGCAGTCTACCCCAAAATCCTGCACCTCCTTCAGAAATTGTGGTGACCGCATAAAGTCGGCCACCACTTGTGCATGGTGCTCACGAAGGAAAAGCTGCCTAGTACTAGTAGCCCACATCATTTGTAGAGCTCGAAGAGCAGCGGCATCAACGTAGCATTTACATTGAGCGGCGTGGGCAGCTCTTTCCTTAGCCAAAGTGGCCTCCAATTCCGCTCGAGCAGCCTCTGCTTGTGCCCGAGCAGTCTCCGCCTGAGCTCGAGCAGCCCGCTTCTGCTCGAGCGCTACCTCTTTTTCTTTCAAGGCGGTCTCCTTCTTCGCTACTGCCACTTCCTTCACCGCAAGAACGGCCTCTTTCTCCACGAGAGCTTTGTCCCTTTTACGAGCTCTTCATCAAGAGACTTAACCTTGACTTCGAACTCGGCCTTCTACTCAGTTTGAGTCTCGCGGAGTTTGGTGTTATAGTGCAGGAGGGTAGAATTCTGGTCGTTCACGGAACGGAGGACGGTCTCGAGGCTCTTGATAGACTTACCGGAGCTATCTCGAGATTCTTTGGCTAAGGGCAGGAACTTAACCAAGCTCTGTAATTAAAGGAAACAGAACAATTCAATACATACATGTAAGAAGAAAAAATGATAAAAGAAGATTGGAATAATTACAGGACGAGTATTATCTGGGCAAGCCATTGAACGAGCTGGTCGCCAACCTCCGGTAGAGTGGCGTTGTTTCCTTTGAGGTCGTCCTCGAGGAATGCACCCTCGAGGCAGTCGACCACCTCATTCACGGAGGCCGACAGTAGCGAGGAAGACCCCGAGGGCAGAAGGTCAGGGGAGAACTGACCGGTGCACACCCGTTTCCAAACTGTTTTCAGTTGGTCGGTGCGAGGACGTTTTCCTAGGGCCACCTCACGCCCTAGGTCATCCTGAACACTGGACTCGACCAGTGCCTTGGTCGAGCCTGCGGAGGGGTTTTCAGAGGATGGTTGGTTAAGAGGAGGTTTTGCTTGGGTCTCGGTTTTGGACGAGGTATTGGGTTCAGAGGATTTGTCTTTGGTTTTGGATTGTGTGGTATCTTTGGGACTGGGGGCTCGAAGGTCGGTTTTTTGTTGGCGGTCATCGGTTCTATGTTGGCGGTCAGCGGGTTATTGTTGGCGGTCAGCGGGTTTGTGTTGGCGGTCGGTGGTTTTTTGTTGGCAGTCATCGGTGTTTGAGGAGATCGAGGTTTTGGTGGTCGAGGAGGAGGTAGGCTTGTGTTGTGGGTTCTTCTCGGGAGGAGTTGGCGGAGTTCGTCCTTGTGGTTGTTTTTGTTGATGTTGTGGATGGGATGACTGTTTTTGTTGTTGTTGCTGTTGTTGTTGGTGTTTCTGTTGTGGTTGCTTTTGCGGCGGTGGCGGAGGCAATGGAGTCTATCGTGGAGGGGACCGTTGTGGGGGCTCTGGTCGAGAATCAGAGGAGGTGGCCGACCCCTCAACTTTATCCTCTGACACAGCGGAGGTGGCCCCAGACTTCCTCTTCAGGAGAGCTCTCCTCAGAGGAATGTTAAAACTGGGAGCCTCTGCAAGAAGATAACAGGAAATTATGGTCGATATCTATGAATCTCACCTTAATTAAAACAGGAAAGAGACCGCTCGAGCAAGCTGGTCGAGGATTACCTGGATCATCCTTAATCCGAATAAGATCAAGAATCTTTTCGGTGGGTGGAGGGCAGGTTTTGTGGGTGAGAAGGCCGCAATAATGAAGAAGGCTCTCATCCTTAAGGAGCTTCTCCGACTTAACGGGCTTGAAGTTCCAAGAGTGAACCCGTTGGTCGAAAAGAGCGTTAGGAGGAGGAGGAGGGGTGGAATTCTCTTGTGGAAGTTTTTTGACCCAAGTGATAGAGGGCCAAGGAAAAGGGGCAATGGGATCGACAAAGACAAACCTATCAATCCACTTAGGAATGTTGGTAGGAATGTCGTTGATGAAATGGACGTCGTTCCGGCTTTTCAGGTAAAGGCCTCGACCTTGTTTGGAAGGAGCATAGCAGTCATGGAAGAAGGCGAGGTCGAAGCGACTCAGGAGGATACGACAGAGGATTATGAAGGTGGTCATGAAACGGATGGCATTGGGAGGAAGTTGGTGTAGAGGAAGTCCGAACCACTCACAAATATGGAGCAGCTCAGGGCTTAAAGGAAAGCGAAGTCCAAGCTTGAATTGGATTTCGAAGAAGGTATAGCAGTTGCTTGGGGGATGGTCATATTTATCGGAGGAAGAAAGGACATAGAATGCCCAGCCAACAGGTTGGCCGATTTTCTCGGGATTTAGCCTGATACTAGAGAAGGAAGTAGGAGATTGACGCTTTGTGGAGGCTTTATAAAGGTTCTTGGTCGAAGGCTTTTTGGGGGGAGAATTCGAAGTACCAGGTTGAGAGGAAGAAGGGGGAATGGTCGAAGATGTAGGGAAGGTAGGTTGAGAAGAGGTGACCTCGTCCTCCTCTAGCTCATCTAACGAGCCAAAGGCAGGTCGACGACGGCGGAGGGGAATGTTGTCCATGGTATCTCCGGAGTTAGAAGAGGCGACGCAGGCCGTAAAAACGATGGTAAGAACGGTATCGTCGGGGCGAAGGATGGAGAGAGAAACAGCTTCGAGTGCAGAGGGCAATATTTGAACCGAATCAAAGGAGGTGGTCGGAGTAGCAGAATCTGAAAACAAAAAAGAAAAAAAAAACAATATCAAAAGGAGGAATTTCGATGAAAGAAAAGGGGGGAAAGGCGAAGGTTTTCAAAGCTAGGGTTCTACGAGGAGGCGATTTGAAAGAAACTAAAGAGGAAGAACAGAAATTTCGGGAGATTTTCGAAGAAAGGAGCAAAATTCACAGTGATTAACAAGCAAACACAGATAACCAACACACAAATTCAGAATACCCAGTCGGCGAATTCGAGATACCCAATTCAAAAATTTCAAAAATATATGAATCCAAGGCATAAGAAACGTAAATTCAAGCGAAGAACAACTTACTCATAGTGGCAGATGAAGGGATTGAGAGAGTCTGAAGAGAGCAAGAAGAATCGCCGCGAGAAAGGAACAAAGGTTGCAGAGGATTTCGGAGCACAAAGAGTTCAGAAAATCACAAAGGTGGAAAAACTCAGAAACTTCGCTAAGTGTTGAATTTATACCTTGGAGAGTTAAAGTGTTAAAAGATGAGAACCGTTGGATTAAATCCAGATCTTACGGTGGAGAGCATTAACTCACATGGCACTCAAAGTGGGCGCGTTATGCGAGGAGGCGCAATGATTAAAGTATCTGACGGGAGTGACGCGTGGCAGAAAAGCGGGCGCGGCAGAAAGGACATGTGACAGACAACTTTATTTTTGACAATTAATGAGGAATTGTTTGAAAAAATAAGCGGTAAGCATCGGAGGCTCTTCACCGGACACAACCCCCGGTGTGAGAGTTATTTGCAGGTTTCCGGCGTTCTACCGGTGAAGGCGAGGTTCGATCTATCTTAAACCGGCCCAGGACGCTCACACTTGCATTACTATCGGTAATGCTTTTCGGTCCATTCAGATATTCATTTCCGGCTCTTTCTACCAGCACAAATGATTCAAAGTGCGTAGGCCCATTTCCTTGGAAAATATGTCAGTCCAATGTGATGTATTATTTATGGCCCATTTGAGTTGGCCCAGGAGGAGTTAAATCTCGACCTTTCTTCTCCTTCTTCGCGCAAACCCTAGCTTCTTTATCCCTCCCGCTCGTTCTGCAACATCAGACCAAAAAATTCTCTCTTGCACCTCGTTTTTCTGTCATCATAGCAGAATCCGATCCCATCATAATCTCGGACCATCATCATCGTCACGCCATCATCATCTTGCACCTTCATCCACTGCATGCAGGCCTCCGTCACAAACCAGACCGCGTCACCATAACCACCGCGACCTCCTCCTCCCGCGAGCAGACCGACGACCAGCAAGGCAAAGACGACTTCCCCGTCGTTGCCCTCACCATCGGCGATTAGTAACCAGCATGCTGAAGCCGCCCAAGAGTCCTGTTAGCGACGAGCAGCTCCTCAACCTTCACCGTTAATCCTCTAAAGCCGCACGACACCACCTCCGAACTGCAACAGCGGGATGCCGTGATGAGCAGCAATTTTTGGCCGTTCATCGAACCCTCGTCAGCCCTCTCGTTCACACCGGAATTCCCAAACGGGCAACAATCGCGAGCAGCTGCAAATTTCTCTCCGACGGGCAGCAGCGGTCCATATTTGGGAGAGTTTTGCAGTCTTCAGCGGTAGCCAGAGTCCCGGCAGCGGCATCCCTTCCGTCGAGCAGAACGACTTCGCACCCTGTTCGTCCGTCTTCGAAGCAGCCGTCAGCCCGTGAAATGGTCGGGAGAAGCAGCGAGTAACCGACACCCCTCGTTGTCGAGCAGCATCCTTTCGGGCCCTATTCAAGAGGAGCAGCGAGTATCTGGGAGGTGGAAGATAGCCGAGAAGCAATCGTGTCGAGCCTCATTCACCGAAGAAGCTTCAACCCCTGTCCACGAGTAGTGTCGAGGCCATAGTTGTTCGATTTTAGCCGGACCAGCCCCTTCTCGGACATCTCTCTGCTCTTTTTTGAGTATTGATCCTGAGAACGGTACTCGATGGCTTGAACCTTTCGTTTAATGTATATATGCATGTGTTATTATGTGATTTTGTGCGATTGATGGTGATTTCGTTTGGCATTGAGTTGAAGTGGTTGATCGAATATGCTAGTAGTGATTTGTTTCTTTTGTTATGTGTGTCGTATCAATATTATAAGATGTTTTGGGGCTGATTCGATTAGTTACATTAGATATGGGATCAAAGGAATGAAAGTCGTTGTGAATGCATGAATAATTGTGGTAAATACTGCTCTGTTGAACCTCGTTTGTGGCCCTCTGAAACCCAAATTTTGAAGTTGTGCCAATCTAGTGAATTGAAGTTCGATCTATTGGCTTTCTCTGGGCTCTGTAATCATGTGATTCCGACTTGAAAGGAATAAGTTATGATTTTTATAAAATTGTCGCGCAAGCAATTTTCTAAGAAAACCCGACAGCATATTATGTTAGATGTTTAACCCGGTTGTTGTGTCTTAATGTGCTCACTGAAAAGTGTTCTTCATAAAAATTGTTGCCTTGCTTCTTGGCTGTCCATAGGTTCTTGAATCGGGTCTTTTGAAGTCTAGTAGCATGAGTTAGAGTCTAATAACTGAAGTGATGTTTGTATTCATGTGATACGGTGTTGATGGGAACGTTCGGCATGCTGATATTTTATTATGTGTGTAATATATGTGATGAGGATGATATCTATATGATTATATGATGATGGTAAGTTGATGTTTATGCATGAATTATGTTTATAAGTATTGTAATGGATGAATATAAAAGCAAGGTTAAAAATGTGAATGAATGATGATGTTATATGGCAGATTTTAAGTCTCAGTTGTGATTCAGTTTTGACCTTCAAGAACTCGTTTCTTGGAGGAGATTTCTTCTTATGAATTAAAGTACTACCAGTTATCTTTCACTGAGAGTTAGAATTTTGAAATTTAGAGTTGAATTGAATTTGTATGAATTTTTTAAGTTGAACACGCATACTGTTTATATAAATTCGAGCAGGTTTGGTGATTATGATGTTAGGCTGATTTTGATGATCCTAATGTGGTTATATGAAAATGTGATCTTCATGAAACATGTAGTCATGTCATAAGCTTTCATTAAAAGTTGAAATCTTGCAATTTAGATTTTTGGTTGATTTTATATGATTTTTCTAAGTTGGATTTATGCCCAGAATTTTGAAGCAGTGGCTGTGTATATGCATAGAATGTATGCTCTGAAATGATGCCTTTAACGTGATTATATGTAAATATGCTCTTCATAGAGTTTGTAGCTTTCCTTGTGTAGTTTCTGCAGGTTTTGAGTTTGTTTTATTTGGAGTTCTATAACTTGAGTTACTGTTGTTTTAATGAAGTACTGTAAGTTGATAAATGGTTATTCTGGCAGATTTCTTGACTAAGTGTTTTATTCTTAAACTCCGTGATGATGACCTTATTTGCTTAAGTAGTCTTCATCAAAGTTGTTCGTTATTTAGTTGGCTTTCCGGTGGATTTGAATCTTGTTGATATCATTTCTGAAGCTTTAGATATTTAGAATTTGCTTATATGCTGCAAGTTGTGATATTTTCAAAATCGCTGCGCGGGTTAAGTTTCGAAAAACTTATGTTATGTTTTTGAAAATGGAAATTCTCTTTAAGTATTTGCTTATGTGAATAATATGGGCTGAGTTTGTTTATGTGTTGAGGGTGTGAACCTTACGTGCCATAATTATGATGATCTTGGTGTCGGATAGACGTTTATAGGCTATTTTATTAATCGGAGGTGTTGAAGAGTTGTGTTCTCGGCCTGCTTTTCCCAATTTCTGTGATTTCTCTATTCTCCGGAGACCAGGTAGGTTTTAATAAGGAATTGCTATGCCTTAATTGACTGTTATTGTTGTGGTATGATCAACGTATGCATGTGAACCATGTAGCCTTCGATGTGAGCTATATTGTTCGTCGAACGGTTATCCCCGTAGCTATAGAACGTACCTTTGGGTAGTCTCCTCTATTTATGTATGACAGTCAGGGCATGAGCCTTGGCTGTGATCCTCGTATGTAAGGCCAAGGCGAAAGTCTAGGCATTCGGGGTGGATTTACTCATGCTGGCTGGGCATTGATGCAAGCCCCGAGGGGCGTTCGATATGTGTATCAACAGCAGTTTATTGATATAGGTGTGCACACGAGGGTTGACTCCAGGATAGAAGATTGGATATTAATCGATTTGTGTTCATACCGCGACCATACCTGCTTGATTTTATGACTTTGGATATTAATTATTGCATAGCGGTGGGCACCTCGATTTTTCTATTGTGCTCACCCCCACCTGCTGTTCATGGATGCAGGTTAGTATCTGCGGGCATGACGGAGGGATGCGAGTGGTGGTCTGATTAAATGTCATTGCTTCTGCCTTGTTTTGAATATTGCTATTATTGCTTTATTTATTTTGAACATTGGATTATGATAGGGAGTGTTCTCCCTAGTATTTATGAATTAGAGAAACCCAGTTTTGGGAGTAGATGTTTAGTGGACCCGTTTTGGGTGTTGGCATAACTATTGAACCCGTTTGGAAGTAGCATTTATGATATTGTTGAAAATGGTTTTGGAAATAAGTAGCGCCACCAAAGTTTATGATATAAAATTTGAGAATTTCATGCTGATTTCGGCAGATAAAAGTGAAGCGTTACATAAATGGTCCGGGCCTAAAAAGACCTGATTTAAACGGACTACTAATAAAAGGACCTAACCCTGTTTTTTTCTGGGCAGGCCGGCCTGTCGGGCAAAGGACCATTTAACATCTCTAATCGTTACCAAATTCTCCAAATCATATTCCTTTCTGCAGGTTTGTAGAGGATAGACATAGGTTAGTTAAGGTGAGGGACTTAATGTGCTCTGAGGGGACTGAGTGGGATAGGGACTTAGTGGATCAAACTTTTTGTGCATCTGATGCTCAAACCATTTTAAGCATCCAGATTCCTAGAGGGCAGAGGGGGGAGGGTTGTAAGGATAAGATTGTCTGGAGACACAACAAATATGGCTCTTTCACAGTAAAGTCCTTGTATGTTGCTTTGCAACAACAACGTGAAGTTGGCAATGGGAGATCTGAAGCCAGTAACAGTGCCAAACAACAAAGGAAGCTCTGGAAGAAAACATGGAGCCTGAAGGTAAAAAACAAAGTCAAAGCTTTTATTTGGAGGAGCTTTCATGGTTTTTCTGGGGACACAAGATAAACTGTAGAGTAAAGGAATGCAACTAGATACCATTTGTCAATTGTGTAGAGAGGAGGAGGAGACTCAAGAGCACATTTTCTTCAATGCCCAAGGTCTGCAACAGTATGGAAGCTCTCAGGGGTGTGCTGGGATGGGTTAATAGAAAAGGAAGGGAATTTCAGTCCTGGTGGCATGAATTATGTCTTATGCAGGGGTTAGGTGATGTGAAGGACAGGATAGCTCTATCCACATATATCCTGTGGTGGCTGTGGAAGACCAGGAATTGTTGGGTCTTTAGGAAGGAATGGATGGCAGAGAAGGAGACTACAGATGGTGGGCAAGCAGTACAAGATCAACCAAGATTCTACTGCAGTGGGAGTTCCAGTTGAACATAGAAAGAATATACAAGGTTTCCTTATTTATGGGAACTCAATATTTAATGGCCATAATAGTGGATTTATTTATTGATTTATTTAAATTCATTATACCATTATTTATTTATTTATTTATGTATTTTAATTAATTATTGTATTTGCTTGGGATTAATTTGGAATTACATATTTATTTATGCATGTCAATTAATTATTGCATTTACATAGAATTAATTTATATTTAAATAAGTAAAACTCCTTATTTAAATTATAATAAGTTTGAGAAGGGATTTTAAATTAAAGTTAATTGTAAAATTCCTAAGGCCTTCATTTCTAATTTGTCGGTAAATCAATTAATTTCGGTATGGGCTCCCCCTCGGGTGACATCACTAAAATTAATTGTAGGTAATTACCAGGACAAATTTTTAATTAGACGATTAGAGGGATTCTTATGAGAGAGTATGGGCTTCCCCTCGGATGACGTATAATCAAATTTGTATGAACTTAGGATCGAGAAATGGGATTCACTTAGAATGCGATTAAATTTATAGACCCCCTCGGGTCCCTGAATTCTATTGCATGGCCAAATGTAGACTGACTATTAATTTCGTTCGTCATGAATTTGACTTATGGAAATTAATGGGCCTTTGAAAGCACTTCTCTTGCGAATGCTGCGTTACGTAGGGTTACCCTCGTATCATGCATCAACTCTCGGTGATTTGAGATGTCAGTGAAATTAGGTCAATATTGTTTTGAGTATGTCTATATTAGCAGTTAGATTCAAAAGTGTTTAATCTGTAAAATTATTTTCGTGTTTCTCAGGCTATATTCATCATGTCATTCAATCTGTTATCTGTCCTTCTAAAAGAAAATCATCTTATTGGCCCTAATTACATTGATTGGAATAGGAACTTAGACATTTTGTAGACTGCTGAGGGTTATAAGTTTGCGATTGATATAGGATATTATCTCCACAAGGCTAAACCGGTCTACTGACCAGTCGAAGAGATCGTACCATGAGGAAGTCGAGGAAATCGAGCAGTTAACCAGTCGACCAGCTAAGCAGTCGACCGATTTATCCCTCGACCAGATGAACGGTCGAGCAATTCAGTCGACCTTGATCAGTCGACCACTCCGCGGGCTTAACACTGCATAGATCGGCCCAGTCACAGACGCGTGAAAGAGCCTCTAACAGAATTTCAGAAGAATATTCATCCCATGTGTAGGAGGACACGTGTCGAAAACTCATTGGGTGATAGCGACAACCACCTCTGACAGCTCCCAACGCCTCGCGCCACCTCTGACATACGCGTTGTGTGTCAGAGTACGGACGGGCAGCTTGGGCAGCCAGCTCACCTTATCCGGGCAGCTATTAGGGCAGGTATCTCACCCCTATATAAAGGGGGTGAGCCTTTCTCCCTTAACACGATTTTTCCATTATTCACTTCAATATACTCATACACATACTGACTTAAGCATCAGAGACTCTTCACCGGACACAACCCCCGGTGTGAGAGTTATTTGCAGGTTTTCGACGTTCTACAGGCGAGGACGAGAATCGATCTATTCCGAACCGGACCAGGGCATTCACACTTGCATTATTGGCACCGTCTGTGGGAACTTTGTTCAAAAAGTTGTGTTTGAAGCTCAGCTATGGCGGACGGCATTCCCAGAACCAACTTGCAGTCGACGTTCGACGACGCTTGGACGACAACCAGGCCGATGGGGCAAGGCCCTTCTCCGGGTTTCTCTGGCCCTTCACAGACGCCAGTCACTCCTACACCCGTCCTTCAAGGTGTTGGAGCGTCTACGGCGATTCCTGGAGGAGATGCCAGCTCTAGTTGCGCCCAGGAGGCTCGCGCAGCAGCTGCGGCGGCGATGCCACCGTCGCCGCCCCAAAACCCAGTGGTGGCACAATCAGGAGGAGCGATGGTACAAGGAGGAGTGGCGGCACAAGGAGGAGCACCACCGCAGGCCGTTGTACAAGCTCCCGGTTAATAGATGGTGACGATGACCAGGGAGGAGATGCAGAGGATAGCGGCGGTCGCGGCAGCACAGGCGGTGCAGCAAGTCACGAGCCACACATCTCACGCCACCACCGCGCCGACCACGATAGTAGAAAGCCAGGACGAGGATGTGTCTAGTTATGGAGATGGAGGAAGTGGAAGAGATCGTGCAATAGAGAGGATGACGGAGCAGTTGCGCCAGTTGCAGGACAAGGTTGAGGGGAGGCTGGAGAGGAGAGCTCGAGGACATCCCTTCTCGAGAAAGATTCTCGCTTCTCCCTCACCGAATAATTTCAAGAAGACTAATTTGGTGTATGACAGGTCACCTAACCCATCGAGGCATGTGAGGACCTTTGAGAATATGGCTGTATTACATGGATATTCTGATTCTGTATGTTGCAGGGCATTTCTATCGACCTTGCGCGGAGGAGCACTTGACTGGTTTCATCAGTTACCCCCTGGGTCAATCGCGGATTTTGAGGATTTTGCTAGTAAGCTTACCAATCAATACTCGAGCGCGGTGGCGCAGGAGAAAACATATCTGACTCTGATGGCGATGAGGCAGGGAGAGAAGGAGTCGTTGAGGAAGTATGTTACTCGATATAATCAGACATGTTTGGAGGTGCACTCAGCGTCGGATAAGGTGAAAGCAGGAGGATTGATAAGGAGTCTTCGAGCGGGGCCTTGTCGAACCTCCTTGGCAAAAACCCCTGCTCAATCATATGAGGATGTTTTAAAGCGATGCAGGAAGTACATTAATCTGGACGAGATGGAGGTGGAGTTTGCAAAATTGGAAGGGGCAGCTCGACCAGAGCCAAAGAAGGAGAAGAGCCCACCAAGGGGAAGGTCGCCGAGGAGAAGTTCGCCCAAAAGGAGTGGGCCGAAAAGAACATCGCCCAGGAAAGAGGGTCGAGATTCAAAGAAGACGAGAAGGGATGACAGGTGGCAGGGGAGGCCATTGTCGTTCGAAAGGCAAAGGTACCATAATTTTACACCCTTGAGGAAAGATTTGACAGAAGTGCTCGAGGCTATGGAGCAGAGGATGTCGAGCGACGATGTGACGTGGCCAAAGACGAGGTTTATAGGCCCGATTTGACCCAGGTCAGATATCTACTGCCGTTTTCACCGAGATTACGGCCATACCACGGAATACTGTAGGCATTTGAAGGATGAGATCGAGAGGCTGATTCGAGTGGGGCACTTGAAAGAGCTTGTGTATCATGATAGGGCTAAGGGGAAAGGAAGAAGGAGATGCCGGGAGGATTCGGAGGAAGGGAATGATAGAGATGAGGAGGGAGATGATAGGGATGGTCGAGATGGTCGAGGGAAGAAGCCGAGGAGAGATGGAGATAAGGGAGGATACGGAGGCGAAGCTCCTATGAAGAGAGGGACAATTTATATGATTTCAGGAGGACCGACGGATGGTGACTCGAATAAGGCCAGGAAGGAGCATGCTCGAGCTGCGAAAAGGAAGAGAGAGGAGGTGGGGATTACAGCTCGCATGCCAGTGATAAGTTTTAAAGCGGAGGATGCTGAAGGAGTGGTCTTGCCGCACAATGACGCTTTGGTGATTACTGTGGAGGTTGCGGGCTTTGATGTGAAGAGGGTGTTTATTGATACCGGGAGTTCGGTAGACGTGATGTTTTATGACTGTTTTGTGCAGATTAATAAGGAGCTAAATATGGAGTTGAAACCGGTGGCCACGGCACTTTACGGCTTCAATGGAGGAGAGGTGATGCCGATGGGCGAGATGAGTTTGCCGGTGGCTTTGGGAGTAGGAGAGACGAGGAAGGTACGGATGGTAAGGTTTGTGGTAGTGGGAGCTGAATCATCTTACAACATCATTATGGGGCAGACGAGCTTGAACGCGTTCCAGGCGGTCGTATCCACGTACCACATGACGATCAAGTATCCTATGGGCGAAAACGTTGGTGAGATTGCCGGAGATCAACTTACTTTGAGAAGCTGCTACCAGACGACAGTGAGCAATAACAAACAACGGACGAAGAGGCAGGCCAAGCCGAAGGAGGATGAGACTAACCGACCATGTGGGCCGAGGACGAAGGAGGATAGGCAGAGAGTGGAGAAGGGTAAGGAGAAGGTGGATATCCAGCCAGGAGGAGAGGTGGAGGAAATCCAGATGGTCGAAGGATATGAGGAGAGGAAGTTTAGAATTGGGAAAGATTTGGAGGAACCTATCCGGTCGAAGTTGATCGATCTGGTTAGGGAGTTTGCTGATATTTTCGCTTACACAGCGGAGAAATTGACAGGGATAAGTGCGGAGGTGATCGAGCATCGTCTAGACATCGACCTTAGTGTGAGGCCGGTGAAACAAAAAAGGAGACACCACAGGACGGAGATGGACAAAATCATTGCGAAGGAGGTCGAGAAGTTATTGGGAGCTGGGCATATCAAGGACATTCAGTTCCCCGAGTGGTTGTCAAATACGGTGATGGTGTCAAAGGCAGGGGGAAAATGGAGAATGTGCATTGGTTTCCGTGATCTAAACAAAGCATGCCCGAAGGATTTATACCCATTACCCAGAATCGACCAGCTGGTCGACTCAACTGCGGGGTGTGAATTGTTGAGCTTAATGGATGCCTCCCAGGGGTACCACCAAATTCCTTGGCGAGAGAAGATAGAAAACGGGTGAGTTTCGTAACGAGACGGGGAACCTATTGTTACGTGGTGATGCCGTTCGGCCTGAAAAATGTGGGCGCCACGTATCAAAGGTTGGTCGATAAAATTTTTAAAGAACAGCTTGGGAGGAATATGGAAGTATATGTGGATGATATGTTGGTGAAGAGTAAGGAAGAGATAGATCACGTGCGGGACTTGAAAGAAACGTTCTTAACATTGAGGAGGTATGGGATGAAGTTAAACCAAGCCAAGTGCTCTTTCGGGGTAAAGTCAGGAAAATTCTTGGGTTACTTGGTGACCAAGAGAGGTATTGAGGTGAATCCGGAGAAGGTGCGAGCAGTGATGGAGATGAAGTCGCCGACAAATTTTAAGGAGGTACAAATCTTGGATGGTCGAATTACGGGGCTGAGTCGTTTTATATCGAAGGTGGCGGAGAGGAGTGGCCCATTGTTTAAAATAATGAAGAAGAGTGCGAAATTCCAGTGGACAGAGGAGGCTCAAAGGGCATTCGAGGAGTTACGAGGAGTGTTAGCCAATCTTCCCCTGTTGGACAAACCGGTACAAGGTGAGGATTTGGTGTTGTACATCTCTATCAGGGAGAGGGTTGTGAGTTCGGTATTGCTGCGAGAGGAAGGGCTAGCACAGTTTTCCATCTATTACGTGAGTAGGGTGATGCAGGGAGCGGAGATGAGGTACTCGGAGATCGAGAAGTGTGCTCTGGTTGTGCTTGTAACTGCTCGAAAACTGAGGCCTTATTTCTTGAATCATAAGGTGAAGGTGCGAACGAACATGCCGTTGGGAGAAACGCTTGGCCGACCATCGGTCTCTGGTCGATTGGTATAATGGGCGGTCGAGTTGAGTGAATACTCGTTGTCGTATGAGCCGAGGAGGGCTATAAAGGCGCAGGTGTTGGCCGATTTTATCCAGGAAGGCACTAAGGTCGAGGAGGAGTCTGGAGGAATATGGCAGTTATTTGTGGATGGATCTGTGGCAAGAAGTGGGGAAGGACTGGGAATTGTCCTTATCTCTCCTAAAGGCGATTACTTGGAGTTCGCAGCCAAAGTGGAGTTCAAGATATCCAATAACGAAGCCGAGTATGAGACAGTGATCAAAGGTTTGAGTTTAGCTAGGGCGGAAGGAGCCCGAAAAGTACAAGTGCATTCTGATTCTGAACTGGTGGTCGGGCAGTTTCAGGAAGGGTTTGAAGTTAAGGAGGACCGGATGCAGAAGTATGTGGACGAGATGAAGAAGTTGAAAGAGGAGTTTGACTCATTCGAGCTGATACAGATCCCTCGAGGGGAGAATTGTCGAGCAGATTTATTGTCAAAAATTGCCCATAGTTTGGTGGACGGTAAGAGCAGGAGTGTGACTCTGTTACATTTAGAGAGAAGTGTGGTCGAGGCGGAAGTGGTGGAGATTGAGGAAGTGGAAGATTGGAGGGCCCCGATTTTGAAGGAGTTGAAGGAGGGGACGGTAAAAGAAGTGAGAAGACTTTTTGAGCATGGAGGCATTCTTTATAAACGGTCGTATGCTGGGCCGCATTTACGCTGCGTGACTAAGGAGGAGGGTCGATACGTGCTGAGAGAAGTGCACGAGGGGTGCTGCTGCGACCATAGCAAGTCAGGAGCCCTAGTTGCGAAAAATCTTAGGGCGGGATACTTTTGGCCGACGATGAAGGAGGATGCAAAATCGATGGTGAGAAAATGTTTACAGTGCCAGAAGCACGACTCGCTTATCCATCAACCGGCAGAAGCAATGACAACGATTATTGCCCCTATACCATTTGGCCATTGGGGAATCGACCTTGTGGGGACAATGCCACAAGGAACTGAGCAGAGGAAGTTCTTGATTGTGTCAGTGGATTATTTCACAAAATGGGTAGAGCCCGAGCCCCTGGCCAAGATCACGGAGGAGAAAGTAATCAAATTCTTATACAACAACAATTGCTGCAGGTTTGGTGTTCCTAAATTGTTGATATCCGACAACGGTACTCAATTCAATGGAAAGCGGATTCGAGCATGGTGTGAGGACATGAAGATCGAGCAACACTTTGCCTCTGTAGCTCATCCACAAGCCAATGGCCAGGTCGAGGTGACCAACCGAATTATACTAAATGGGCTGAACACGAGGCAGGAGAAGGCCTCGGGGGCGTGGGTTGACGAGTTATCTTCAGTACTTTGGGCGTACCGCATAACCCCGAGGTCGACAATAGGAGAGACTCCCTTCAGTTTAGTCTACGGGATGGAAGCACTGCTGCCAGTTGAGGTCGAGTTATCATCGCAAAGGTCGAGCACATATGACCCGAGACAAAATGAAGAGTTAATGATGGCGGCTCTAGACACTGTCGAGGAGCTGCGCGAAAGAGCAACGATTAGAGTGGAGGCATACAAGCAACGGATGCGAGCCGCTTATGACAAGAAAGTGAAAGTTCGCAGACTTCAAGTAGGCGACCTGGTTTGGAAACGTGTCGATGTGCTCAAGAATGTGGGAAAGCTGGAGCCAAACTGGGAGGGACCATACCTGGTCGAGCGAGAGCGTACTCGCTGAAGGACGCAGAAGGCCGATCACTTGCCAGGTCATGGAACATAGCTAATTTGAAGAAATATTATGTGTAAAATTTTGTTTCTTTTTCAAAGAAAGCTGGAAAATTTGGACAAGGATGTAAACCGCAAAGTTTGCTCAAAAAAGTTAATAAAATCCAGTTATTCCTCCGTATTACTTGCTTTATTGCACATTTTCTTATTCTTGGAATGTTGGATGATAGGATGTATACGGTGTGGTTTAATTTGGAAGTTGCTTGTTTAGAATATCCCTTGGGGTGGGCAAGTTGGTCGATTACTCACGCCCTCGGGCTGGATGACCTCCTGTTTGGAACATTCCTCGCGGGAGGGCAAGTGTGAAGACTAAAATCCACCATGACTAAGGCCCTCGGGCTGGGTGGTCGCTTGTTTAGAACATCCCTTGGGATGGGAAGGTTGGTCGATTACTCACGCCCTCGGGCTGGGTGACTTCCTGTTTGGAACATTTCTCGCGGGTGGGAAAGTATGAAGACCAAAACCCAACATGACTAAGGCCCTCGGGCTGGGTGGTCGCTTGTTTAAAACATCCCTTGCGATGCGCAGGTTGGTCGATTACTCACGCCCTCGGGCTGGGTGACCTCCTGTTTGGAACATTCCTCGTGGGTGGGCAAGTGTGAAGATCAAAACCCACCATGACTAAGGCCCTGGGGCTGGGTGGTCGCTTGTTGAGAACATCCCTTGGAGTGGGCAGGTTGGTCGATTACTCACGCCCTCGAGCTGGGTGACCTCCTGTTTGGAACATTCCTCGCGGGTGGGCAAGTGTGAAGACCAAAACCCACCATGACTAAGGCCCTCGGGCTGGGTGGTCGCTTGTTTAGAACACCCCTTGGGGTGGACAAGTGTGAAGACAGATTCCCCGCGACCAAGACCTTGGGGCTCGGTGAGAGGATACAAAGACTAGAGCACCGAGATGAGTAGAATTTCAAAGCCCAGCGAATGAGCACCCAGCGAACGAGCACCAAGATAAAGAGGTAAAGAGAGACGAAGCGGCGCAGGAAACCCAACATGTCTAAGGCCGCGAGGCTGGATGGTCACATGCTTCGACCACCTCTGAAGGTGGGCATGTGTTCAAAATTTAAAACTCATCATGTTTAAGGCCATGAGGCAGGATGGTCGCATGCATCAACCACCTCTGAAGGTGGGCATGTGTTCAAAATTTAAAACCCATCATGTTTACGGCCATGTGGCTGGATGGTCGCATGCATCGATCACCTCTGATGGTGGGCATGTGTTCAAAAGTTTAAAACCCATCATGTTTACGGCCGCGAGACTGGATGGTCGCATGCATGGATCACCTCTGAAGGTGGGCATGTGTTCAAAAGTTTAAGACCCATCATGTTTACAGCCATGAGGCTGGATGGTCGCATGCATCGATCACCACTGAAGGTGGGCATGTGTTCAAAATTTAAAACCCATCATGTTTAAGTCCATGAGGCTGGATGGTCACATGCTTCGATCACCTCTGAAGGTGGGCATGTGTTCGAAATTTACAGCTACACGGATAGATACAAGTTAAGAGATGGAAAATGTGTTAATCACATATGAGTTCACTCAAGTTACCCCGTTAAAAAGTTATACAAGTGTATCAAATCAGGTCATCACAAGCATCGTCAAAGATAGAGACAAAT
>CACSLK010007726.1:309298-324383 GCA_902706635.1 Striga hermonthica
AAAAAAAAAGAGGATAAGAAAATACCAAAGCAAAGGCAAGATGAGCGATACCTGGGCGAGCCATTGGACAAGATGATCACCCACTTATGGGAGCGTGGCGCCGCCCTTTTTGAGGTCGTCCTCGAGAGGAGAGCACCCTCGAGGCGGTCGGTCACCTCTTTCACAGGGGCTGATAGTAGAGAGGTAGACCGTGGGGCCAAAGGATTGGGCGGAAGATGGCTATCACGCGCTCACTTCCAAACCGTTTCGCGTTGGTCAGTGCGAGAACGCTTCCCCAGGGTCATTTTCCGTCCTACATCATCTCGACCGCTGGACTCGACCAGAGCCTTGGTCGATCCTGCAGAGAGGCTCTTAGAAGAAGAATGGTCGACAAGAAGTTTTTCTTGGGTCCTGGTTTTGGACGAGGCATTGGGTTCAGAAGATTTGTCTGTGGTCTTGGAGGGAGTGGCATCTTTAGGATCGGAAGCTCGAGGGTCGGTTTTTTGGTGACGGTTGTCGGTCTTTTGGCAGTCGTCGGTTTTTTTGTGGCGGTCGTCGGTTTTATGTTGGCAGTCAGTGGCTTGACGGTTAGTGGTTTTTTGGCGATCATCAGTTTTAGAAGAGATAGAGGTTTTGGTGCTCGAAGAGGAAACGGACTGGTATTGTGGGTTCTTTTCAGGAGGAGGTGTTGGAGTTCGTCCTTGTGGTGGATTTTGTTGTTGTTGTTGTTGTTGTTTCTGTGGTAGTTGTTGTTGATGTTGTTGCTGTTGTTGTTCCTTCGATGGTGGTGGTGGAGGCAGTGGAGTCTCTCGCGGAGGCGATCGCTGTTGCGGCTCAAGTCGAGATCCGGAAGAAGTAGTCGACCCTTCGGCTTTGTCTCCGGTCGAGCCAGAGGCAGCCCCTGACTTCTTCCTCAGAGGAGTTTTCCTCGGTGGAATGTTGAAACTGGGCACCTCTGCAAGAAAACAACAAGAAGATTAGAACCAACATTAACAGAGGATAATTAAAACAAAGACAGAGGGGTGCAGAAACATTCAAATAATTTGGTCGGAGATTACCTGGGTCATTCTCTATCCGGATAAGATCAAGGATCTCATCACTGGGGGGAGGACAGGTTTTTGTGGGTGAAAAGACCACAGTGGTGAAGAAGGTTTTCGTCCTTAAGAATTTTTTCTGACGCAACGGACTTGGAATTCCAAGTGTGGATCCGTTGGTCGAAAAGAGGGTTAGGAGGAGGGGCCGAAGCCGCCTCTTGTGAAACTTCCTTGACCCAAGGGATAGAGGGCCAAGGGAAAGGGACGTCGGGCTGAAAAATGAATTTATCACTCCAATGGCGGAGAGGAATGTTATCCATAGTATCCCCGGAGTTGGAGGAAGAAGCGCGGGCTGTAAAAACACGGGTAGGAACGGTATCGCTGGGGCGAAGAATTGAGAGAGGAACAGCCTCGAGTGCGGAAGGCAGTATTTGAACTGAATCAAAGGAAGTGGTCGAAGAAGGAGATGAAGGTGCAGAATCTGGAAAAAGCAAAACAAAAGGCGAAATCACAAAGGGGAAAAAACTTTCGAGAAAGACAAAACTTCAAAAAATTAGGGTTTTACGAGGGGGATGATTTCGAAAAATTAAAGAGGAAGAACAAGAATTTCGGGAGATTTTTGAAGAAGGAAACAAAATTTGCAGTGATTAACAATCAAACAGGGGGCAGCCAACACACAAATTCAAAGCACTCAATCAGCAAACTTCAGATACCCAATTCAAGAAATTCAAAATGCAAAGTATTGGATACAGGAAACGTAAAGTCAGGCGAGGAGCAACTTACTCATTATCGCAGATGAGGGAATTGGAAAAGCTCGAGAATTGCAGGAGGAATCGCCGAAAAAAGCAGAGTGTTTTTACAGAAGAAATTTTGAGCACAGGAGAGTTCGAAACTGTAAAGGTGGAAAAAACTTGGAAAATTCGCTAAGTGTTGAATTTATACCTTGGAGATTTGAAGGGTTGAAAGATAAGGACCGTTGGATTAAAGCCAAATCTTACCGTGGAGAGCATTAATTCACGCGGTACTCAAGATAAGCGCGTTATGCGAGGAGGCGCAATGATTAAAGTGTCTGACAGGCGTGATAGATGGGACACGCGGCACAGGGCAGGTGCGGCAGAAAGGACGTGTGGCAGATGACTTTATGTCTGACAATTAATAAGGAATTATTTGAAATAATGAGCGAGAAACTCACTAGGTGGTCGATATTCGACGTCTTGTCACCAAGGAAAGCAAGGAGCACGAATTCACTCTTAGATCGAGTCCTCTAGACTCGACCAGAGTGGGGGGGACTAGATGATATAGGATATAATCTCCACAAGGCTAAACCGGTCCACTGACCGGTTGAAGAGGTCGTACCATGAGGAAGTCGAGGAAATCGAGTAGTTAACCAGTCGACCAGCTAAGCAGTCGACTGATTTATCCCTCGACCAGATGAACGGTCGAGCAGTTCAGTCGACCTCGATCGGTCGACCACTCCGCGGGCTTAACACTGCATATAACGGCCCAGTCACAGGCGCGTGAAAGAGCCTCTAACAGAATTTCAGAAGAATATTCATCCCATGTGAAGGAGGACACGTGTTGAGAACTCATTGAGTGATAGCGACAACCACCTCTGATAGCTCCCAACGCCTCACGCCACCTCTGACATATGCGTTGTGTGTCAGAGTACGGACGGACAGCTTGGGCAGCCAGCTCACCTTATCCGGGCAGCTATTAGGGCAGGTATCTCACCCCTATATAAAGGAGGTGAGCCTTTCTCCCTTAACACGATTTTTCCATTATTCACTTCAGTATACTCATACACATATTGACTTAATCATCGGAGGCTCTTCACCGGACACAAATCCCGGTGTGAGAGTTATTTGCAGGTTTCCGACGTTCTACCGACGAGGACGAGAATCGATCTATTCCGAATCGGACCAGGGCGTTCACACTTGCATTAGCGATCACTGGGCTTGCCCGACAGAGCCCGCGGCTGATGCTCCTGAGCAGGAGAAAGTGGAGTATGCCCAGTGGAAAAAGGCTGATGAGATGGCGAAGTGTTATATTCTGGCATTTATGTCAAATGTTCTTCAACATCAGCATAAGCTTATGAACACCGCGGCAGATATACTCCTCAATCTCAGGAATCTGTTCGGAAACCAATCTATGGCTGTTAGGCAAGTGGCTATGAATGCTCTGATGACAGAGGGCACACTCGTAAAGGAGCATGATCTCAAGGTTATGGCGCTACTCAACGAGCTTGAGGTTATGAGAGGTTTTATCGACGGAGAAACCCAGGTTGATATCATGCTGCAATATCTGCCGAAGAGCTTTGATCAGTTCCGGTTGAACTAAAACATGCACAAGATGCATATAGCTCTTCCAGAACTGCTTGCAAAGCTTCAGTCGGCTGAGGCCTTATTCACTAAGGCACCTCACGCGCTGGTTGCCGAGCAGGCTGGACCTTCCAGGCCTCACAAGGCAGGAACAGAAGAAGTCTTCAGAAAAGGCAAAGGTGCAGGAAGCCCCGATTGGTCCACGGTCCGCCCCTCAGGCAGTGGCAAAGAAGCCGAAAGGTATATTCCACAAGTGCAATAAGTCAGGACACTGGTAGGTCGACTGCCCTCTCCTCAAGAAAGGTAACTCTGTCGTTAATGTCGTAAAAACATGTTTAGTGGTTGTATCTACCAGAACCTAATGTGTAGATACTTGAGCCACTAATCATGTCTGCAATTCTTTGCAGGGGTTCCAAGAAACCAGACGGCTTAAGGAGGGAGAGGTCACCGTCTACATGAGCAATGCTATTAAAGTGGCAGCTGTTGCAGTGGGAGACGTTACTTTATCTTTGATAGTAGTAGTTTGGTTTTAATAGATTGCCTTTATGTTCCTAGTTTCAGAAAGAATCTTTTTTTTGATTTAAAACTTGTTATGGATGGTTTTTCGTTTACGTTTGATGACATGGTTATTATTCGTTATGGAAAGCATTTCATTTGTTCTGGTTCATTAGTTGGCAATTTGTATGTTCTTAAATCAAACTCTACCACACTGCAACAAGCTGAATTGAATAATATCACGACTAAATCTAATAAGAGAAAGGAATCTTCGAGCATGAATCAAGCATATCTTTGGCACCTTAGACTTGGGCACATCAACCTTAGGAGGATTCAAAAGTTAGTGGCCAGTGGACTTCTCGGTCCATTGGAAGAGCACTATCCAACTTGCGAATCATGCCTGGAAGGTAAGATGGCCAAGAGGTCGTTTTCGACAAGGGGTATAGGAGCCAAGAAGTTCTACGATTGATTCATTTGATTTGTGTGGTCCTATGTCGATCCAGGCTAGAGGAGGTTTCGAGTATTTTGTCTCTTTTATTGATGATTACTCGAGACTTGGGTACATTTATCTGTTGCACCGCAAGTCTGAATGCATTGAGAAATTCAAGGAGTATCGGGCAGTTGTGGAGAAGCTTCATGGTAAAAGTATCAAGTCATTTTGATCTGATCGAGGTGGCGAATACCTCCTTGGAGAGTTCAGGACATACTTATCGGAAGCTGGGATTGAATCCCAATTGACTGCACCCGACACGCCCGAGCAGAACAGGGTTGCAGAGCGGAGAAATAGGACTCTTATGGAAATGGTTAGGTCGATGATGAGTTATTCTAGATTACCAGATTCGTTTTGGGGTATGGCGTTGGAAACTACAGTGTATATTCTGAACATGGTTCCTTCAAAGTCGGTTGAGACTACCCCTTTTGAGATGTGGAAAGGGCGCAAGCCTAGTTTTTCACAGTTTTGAATATGGGGTAGCCTTGCACACGTGTTAGTGCAGGAAGCTAGCAAGTTGGAAAAACGTTCGGAAGCACGAGTGTTCGTTGGCTATCCCAAGTTAACGAAAGGTGGATTATTTTATAGTCCCGGAGATCAGAAGGTAATCGTTAGCACGAACGCTAGATCTTGGAAGAAGACTATATTATGAATCACAAGCCCGCGAGTAGACTAGTCTTATAGGAGTTAAGGGGTGAAGACGGTAGTTCCCCACTGAGTGCGCAAGTAGATACATCACATAATACTGGAACACGGCACACTGAGAGGGTACCAATGTAGACAGTACCTCGTCGTAGTGGGATGGTTTTTTTTTACCCGACCGATGGATAGGTCTTGGAGAGTCTAAGGGCTCAGTTCGAAACCTAGAATCAGACCCAAGGACCTACAATGAGACACTCCAAGATAAAGAGCAGATTCATGGAATGATGCAACGAATGCTGAAATAGGGTCAATAGACTCTATCAGGTCTGGGATCTTATAGAACCACCCGATGGGGTACGACCCATTGGATGCAAGTGCATCTACAAAAGAAAGGGAGGTTCAGATGGGGAGATGCAAACCTTCAAAGCTAGGCTTGTTGTGAAAGGTTATACCCAAATTGAGGGTATAGACTATGGTGAGACCTTTTTGCCAGTAGCTATGCTTAAGTCCATTCGGATTCTCTTTGTTGTAGCCACTCATATGGATTATGAAGTTTGGCAGATGGATGTCAATACGACTTTCCTCAATGGAAACCTTCAGGAGGACATCTATATGCAGCGACCAGAGGGTTTTATTGCTAAGGGATGTGAGAATCTAGTGTGTAAGCTTAATCGGTACATTTATGGACTAAAGCAAGCTTCAAGCTCTTAGAATATTCAGTTCGATGAGGTGATTCAGTCGTACGGGTTCACTCAATGTCCGGATGAGCACTGTGTGTACAAGAAAATTAGTGGGAGCGTGGTGGTGTTTCTTGTACTGTACGTAGATGACATACTTCATATTGGAAACAGTAAGAATGAGTTGTTAGACGTAAAGGTGTGATTGTCTAATCAATTTGATATGAAAGACTTAGGAGAAGCAGGACACATTCTTGGTATTAGGGTCGTTCGAGACCGTAAGAAGAATGTTGTGCCTATCCCAGTCTTCATACATAGATATTGTCTTGGCTAGGTTCAGCATGCAGGATTCCAAGAAAGGTACCTTACCTTTTAGGAAAGAAATCCCTCTCTCTAAGGAGAAGTCTCCTAGGACGTCTCAAGAGATGGAGGACATGAAGACAGTTCCTTATGCATCAGCAGTAGGAAGTCTTATGTATGTAATGTTGTGTACCATGCCGGATATTAGCTACGCCGTTGGCTTAGTAGCTAGATGTCAAAGTAATTCAGGTAGGGAACATTGGTCTACGGTGAAGCATATACTCAAGTACTTGAGAAAGACTAAGGAGTACATGTTAGTTTACCATGCAGACAACTTGTTACCTCTGGGTTACAGTGATTCTCATTTTCAGTCAGATAGAGACGAGAGTAAGTCAACATTTGGTTATGTATTTACCTTGGGAGATGGAGTCATTTCATGGAGAAGTGCTAAGCAGAAATGCGTGGCAGACTTCAACATGGAAGCCAAATACATAGCAGCGAAAGAGGCAGTTTGGCTCAGAAACTTCTTAGTGGACTTAGAGATGATTACGAGTTTGCCACGTGGTATCACTGTGTACTCTGATAACGTGGAGCAGTAGCAAACTCGAGGGAACTACGATCCCACAGAGCAAGCAAAGACATAGAGCGCAAGTACCATCTGATTCGAGAGATAGTTGGTAGAGGAGATGTTGATGTTGCCAAGATTGCATCTGAGGAAAACCTAGTTGATCCCTTCACGAAGAGTTTGCTGGAGAAGGTCTTTGTCAAACACGTGACAGGAATGAGAGTCAAGTGCATGGCTAGGGATGGCAATGGGCCCCCGAAACCCGAAACCCGATGGGTAAAAACCCCATTAGGAGCCGGGTATGGCTAAAATTTGGCCCCATGGATCTGTTAATGGGGGAAAAAGTCCCCCCATCGGGTCTAGCGGGGATGGGTCCGTTCCCCCTCCCCCCATACCCGTTAACCCATGGGTATAATGTACCCGATATAATTTGTCCAATATATGTTTTGCCCGAGTTTGCTCACAATTCTAATATATTAAGTAATTTAGTGTCATGAACTATTAGTTGTTGTGTTGAACTTGTAATCCATGGCATTGGATATGCCCTTGATGAACTTGTAAAACGTGTTGGATTGGCACTTCCAGAGTTGTGTAGTTTGAGCTACTAAACTTGATGGATGGTAGTTGATCATTTAGATGAACTCATTAAGCATGAAGCTGTATGTGAACAATGATCTTTATCTATGATTATCTTATAATTGTGTCATTGTGTTGCTTTTATTGAGTGAAATCGGGTCTAAGTCACCCAATGGGTACCCGTCAGCCACACGGGTGCCGGGTCTGGGGGAAATTTGGACCCGAGACGGGTGATGGGGCGGGTGACGAGGGTATTTTCCCTAATGGGGACGGGTGACGGGGGGGTCCCCCCAGCGGGTTTGTCACCCATTGCCATCCCTATGCATGGCGATAGGATCGAGATAGGTCTTTTAGAATAATAGATTGATAGGAGTATACTTGTAAAAGCGAAAGCTTTAAGCATAAGTGGGAGATTGTTAGTGTTATATACTGAAAACTTGGCTATGGATGATATTACACCTTTACACTTTATGAATGAAAACATGCTAGATTAAACAAGTTCTTTGTTTTGTTGTTTTGCATTAGATAGTGTGGGTCGTCATCGGACGAACCGAACATCATGCTATCAGTTACTCGCAAAACAAGAATAATGGTTCACAACCCAGATGGACAAGAACACCCCATCGTGAACGGTTGTAGTGTCAACGGTACTGTTTGTCTTGAGTGATTAGTTGCACTAGTACATTTATGTATTGAACATGATCCCAGAGAGTAGCAGTTCGTTTTATACTGATAGTCGTAAACGAACTAGGCCTCGGTTAATTACTGCGTGCTCTTAACACGTAAGATATTAAACAGACATATATGTGTAGTATTTATTAATTTGATTCACATGAGTGAGGTTTAGTGAACTGGACCAATAGACCCTCTGTCTTGGGTAATATTGCTACATGTATGATGTGCTGTTAGGATATTTACAGTCACCATGTACGTTTAGTTTGATGATGTCCCCGGAGTGAGTTCATGAAGGATTATTATGCTAAACCCTGCATGTGGATTAAATTGCAGCATAGTAATAATGTGATGAACGAGCGCTAGCTTCGGTGAAATAATAATAAATTAATTAATTCTAGATTGTCAGTAATCGAATTAATTAATGGGCATTATATCTGAAACATGGGGAGATAAATCGAGTAATTACTATTGGAGTCTCAATTGTAAATTGGGATAGGAAAAATGAGTGCAATAATATTATGTTGGTGACCTATTTAATATTATTTAATTAATTAGAATAAAGTGGACTAACCCACAAGTATCTTAATTAATTAAGGAGCCTTAATCTTAATATCATAAGGGTTTCTACTGTAGCTCTATATATACATCATTAAGCTCATTAGAAGAGAATACACAAAACCATAATACACGCCCCAATCGGCTGCTCCCTCTCTCTCTATCTCAGTTCTCATACGAGTTTTATCTTCATTAGAAGAGAACACAAAACCATAATACACGCCCCAATCACACCGCCAGACCGATCGCGACCCGCCCAGCACGTCGTGACTCCCAGACCCGCGTCGCGTAGCCCGTGACGCGCCACCGTGATGAAAATCTGGGTTTCGACCCCCGATGATGAGAAGGGCCAAGGGCCGAGAAAATCTGAGAAGGCCGAAAAAAAAGGGCAAAACCATGTATGCATGGCCTAAGAGACGGGTACGAGCTCGTATGCGAGGCGTACAAGCGCAAGAAGAGTGGCACAAGTCGATCCATACGCAGATAAGACAATCAACATGCCAAGACGTGAACCATGGCAGCCGGCGTGAGTCCCGATTAAAGCCAAGAATGCACGCACAAATGTGGGTAAACCCGGGAGCAACTAGTACAAAGGAGCAAGCCAAGGAAGGTCGCGCATGGAGGTGCACGAGGGCACGCGAGAAGGCATTCCAAAGACGGGCAAAATTTAGGCGCAAGAAAGGGCGCGAGCACACGCATTGGCGTAGACGTGCACGGACGAGACCACACATCAAACGGGCGAGCCATCGAAGGTTTTGGGATATGCATTGAAGGAGCGAAAGCTGGTGGGGATGGCCAAGGCATCAGGTGGCTCGAAGAAATGAAAGGAACGCAAGTCGGGTGCATGACGGGCGCAACTCGCGCACATGGACGCGCAGGCTGCGCGCAGGCACTCAGTGGCACGCGGGACCAGGTGCAGACGGGCGTGCGCATGGGCTCGCGGAAGACAGCACGCGCACGGGCGCGACACAACACAGTTGCGCGCACAGGCAGCACGCGTGGCGACTTGCCGAGCAAGAAACCGAGTCTTCTAGGAGTCTTTTTGAATTGAATCTTCTCTAGATTATTCTTGATACTTTCCTACATGATTAGGAGTTAATAGAAAATCGAACGTTTTTTCAGTTGTCTCGTGTGTTTATTCATGTGAGTTTACATACTTGATCGTGTTAGAAACAGGACCAACATCCGAGTTTCGACACATTATTGTAAAGTACGAAGGCGTTAGCGCGCGTATTAGCAACCTATCGCTTAGAGACCAAGGCGCGGCGCGGGTATCAAGGCAAGTCGAGTTGAGCGGATACACGATCTTCATCATTGGTGCTTTCATTGAGAGTGATTGATCGTGTATCGTACTCATCTTTTTATTCCTCTTTCTCATTTTTCTTTCTTTTGAATTTTTATTTTCGAAGTTTAGATCCAAAAAAAAAATGTTGATGAGTAATATGAAGTAGAGGGATCGAATGGAGAAGATAAAGTTAGAATGATCGATCGAAGAAGTCAAAGAAGAAATTAAAGAGTTAAAACGCATAGGCAAAAGAAGGTGGTTGATGGATAAGGAATGTGATAAGTTGGACGAGTTGTGTAAAGAGCTAGCTAAGTACCGGGTAAGAATATGCAAACTCGAGTCACGTACAGAGAGGTTTGTCGATAAAGAGCCCGTGTTACGTTCGTTCTGTCGGGCTATGTTGAAGACAAGGTGTCGAGTGTATGGTCGAGCCAGTCGAGTACGAAGAACAACATTCGCTCGACAATGAGATCATGGACGAGGATTTTGTGAGCAAATACTTAGGCCCGCCTATTTTCAACGATGACACATCTGTGGACATTGAAGAAGTCCAGGTAGCTGAGGTCGAGGTTGAGATCAAAGAAATTTGGGTCGAGGCTGAAGAAGACGAGGTGGTCGAGGTACAGGACAAGGTAACGTGGTTGATGGTCGATGACGAGTCCTTGAAGACAAGGACATTCTCAAATGGGGCGGGAATGATGAGAATGCGGGTTTCGACCCCCGATGATGAGAAGGGCCAAGGGCCTAGACAATCCGAGAAGGCCGAAAAAGGGGCAAAACCACATATGCATGGCCTAAGAGACGAGTGTGAGCTTGTATGTGAGGTGCACAAGCGCAAGAGGAGTGGCACAAGTCGATCCATACGCGGATAAGGCAATCGGCATGCCAAGACGTGAACCATGGCAGCCGCATGAGTCCCGATTAAAGCCAAGGACACATGCACAATTGTGGGTAAAAGCAGGAGCAACTAGTACAAGGGAACAAGCCAAAGAAGGTCGCGCATTGAGGTGTGCAAGGGCACGCGAGAAGGCATTCCAAAGACGAGCAACATTTAGGCGCAAGAAAGGGCGCGACCACACGCATTGGCGTAGACGTGCACGAACGAGACCACGCCTCAAACGGCGCCATCGGAGGTTTCCAAATACGCATCGATGGAGTGAAACCTGGTGGGGATGGCCAAGGCATCATGTGGCTCTAAGAAACTGAAGGCATGAAAGTCGGGTGTACGACGGGCGCAGCTCGCGCACATGGACGTGTAGGCTCCCAGTGGCACGCAGGACCACGCGCAAGCATGCGCACGCGCGCAAGGCAGCACACACACGGGCGTGACACAGCACAGCAGCACCCACAGGCAGCACGCGCGGCGCGGGCGCCGGCCTGCCGGGGGCAGCACGCGAGGGCGACTTGCTGAGCAAGAAACCGAGTCTTCTAGAAGTCTTTTTTAGTTGAATCTTCTCTAGATTATTCTTGATACTTTCCTACATGATTATGAGTTAATAGAAAATTGAACGTTTGTTCAATTCTCTCGTGTGATTATTCCTGTTAGTTTACATACTTGATCGTTTTAGAAATGGACCAACATCCGAGTTTCGGCACATTATCGCGAAGTACAAAGGCGTCGGCGCGCGTATTAGCAACTTATCCCTTAGAGACCAAGGCGTCGGCGTGGGTTTCAAGGCAAATCGAGTTGAGCGGATACACGATCTTCATCACACCGACAGCCTGGGACGGGCCAGCCGCGACCCACGCGCCTCCGTGGACAGCTCCCAGCGAGCCCGACACCCGACACGCGTGATCCAATTGCGAGCCTGACGTTTTGTTCGTGATCCAATTCAGTTCGTGTGTCGTGTACGGCCATCTAGAAGATCAGCCAGATTGTCATAAATTTTAAACCGTAAGTTCTCTACGTCAAACCTTTAGATCCGTTGCGCATAGGTTCACATTTGATATTGAATTCGTGATTTGTACATAACGAGATCCTCATAGATCCCAACATTAAGTAGAGTCAACATTAAATTATGACATTGGCTGGTATTATTCCCATGGGTCTTATGATAAGAACAATATTGAGACTTGTCCAATGAGGATTCGTCCTTTAAAATCTGTCGTGGATCAGGGAGTATCCCCTTGTTTAATCTTCTCATAAATAATGGCGGCACAAATAGAATAAACCTCCTTATAGTTGGTCATCGTCTCCTCTTGTTTTTTTTTTTTGGGTCGTCTTGATTCTTGTGGCTCGAGCTTCACAATCTTTTGGACCTCTGAATGGCTACGTCTCGTTGGAGCCCCGAAGATCGGCAAGGACATGGATTCCTCAGTGATTAACTGATTATATGTTGTTGGGCCCACGCAAGGAACTTTTGATAGGTTATCGGTTTTTCTAGAAAGGGACCAACAAACATGGGATTGGGACGGAGTCCGACATATGCTGGAACCAAAAGCATCCATGGGTAACATAGCTACATGTTTTGGAATCATGTGTTAAACTGAGACGCATAATCCTTCAAGCTCTCATCGTCCCCTTGCACTTGGCAACGGACTCCTTGGGTATCATGAAATTTTGGGAGCCGATGTGGAATGCCGACCTGAGCTGGTCCCATTCATTAATTGATCTTGGAGCCAATGAATGGTACCACTGTTAGGCCTTTGGGCCTAGAGTAAATGAAAAGGTACAACAGCGGAGGGCGCCGCTAGCCTCATGAAGGTCCATCCACGATGTGTACTGTCCAAATGCGCGTCAGGATCGAAATCCATGGTCAAGATATCAATTTGGGACATTTTTATATTGGCGGGTAACACATGGCCAGAATGTGAGGAGACATCGGGGAGTTCAGATTGGCAGAGAGTATCAGATTGAAGAGGGGGGAGTGAGAAGGGAAATGAAGTGTATATGGTTGGTGAACCCCAATTCTACCTGTCCTCCATATCAGCAATACATTGCCTCAAAACGGTAATAGCCCCTTATGGGGAGAAGACTTGGAATTAATGGGGCGTTGGCCGAGAGATGTTTTGGGTTGGTACCAAGGCAGTCAAACACCAAGCAGTTTGTTGTACTGAACTCGACTTCCGATCGGCCCCAGTCCTCACTCGTGTCCTCCTTGGAATGTGAGATTATTCTTTTGCTCTTCCTTTTGGCAGCTTCACGTCAATGTGACTCCACCTCATGGGAAGCCGTAACGCCCCACTTTGATTTGACGAAAATCAGTATAAAATTTTTCAAATTTATTTCAAAATCATTTGTGGCGCTACTCATTTTAAAACCAATCATCAATAGTCATCAATAGTAACATAAATTCAATCATAAATTCATCTCCCAAACGGGTTCATCAATAATGCCATCAAACACCCAAACCGGGTTTCTCAAAATCATAGTATCTAATGAGTATCTCCTTCTCATTATTCCAATCATCAATAATCATAAATGCATAATAACGTAAAATCAGTTCATAAGTACGAAAGCACATCAATAATAAGTTGGTCTCAATGACCGACTACCACTCGCATCCCTCCGCCGTGCCCGCACTTACTAACCTTGAACCGTGAGGAAACAGGTGGGGGTGAGCACAAATGGAAATCGTGGCGCTCACCACTATGCAATAATCAATGGTCAATATTTAATAAATAAAACATGTATGGTCGTAGTATGAATCACAAATCAATTAAATATCCCATCTCCTGTCCCAGACTCAACCCTCATGTGCACACCTATATCAATAGATTGCTGCTGATACACGTATCGAATGCCCCTCGGGTCTTACAATCGATGCCCAGCCAGCAGGAGTAAATCCACTTCGACAGCCAAGACCTACGCCTTGGTCTTACAAACTAAGATCACCATCTGTCATACATAAATAAAGGAGACTACCAATCGGGTACATTCTAAAGCTATGGGGATAACCGTTCGACGACCGATACAGTCCACATCGAAGGCTACATGGTTCACATACATATATTGATCATACCGCAGGAAACAACAATTAATTATGGTATAATTTCATAAATAAACCCACCTGGTTGAAAGCAAGTGTTAACACAAAAGTATGTATAGGCGGCGAGCTCGGCTCGTCAAGTACCTACATTTAACAAAATAGCCCTATAAATGACTATCCAATACAAGACAACTTATAGAAACATTCATGCGATACAACTCAATTCATATAGTTCATATAAGCATTTTTTTAACACATAACAAGAGCTTTTCAAAACTTAACTCGGGCAACGTTTTTAAAATCGACAAAACTATCAGTGCATAATTCTTATGAACATGATTCAAATTTCATTAGAATCCTAAGACATGCATCTACAATTCTCATGACAACACCAAAAATAAATAAGGCCATTTACCAGGAGATAAATCATCAAACATTTACAATAGAATAGCAGTCGACAATTAAAATCAATCAGCTGACAGGACTTCAGTAATTGCAGCATAAATGAAGCTACAGACATGCTTTTAATAAGATTCGAGAACCACATGGAAGATAACTCAATTATCTACAACTTTGCTGAAGACCATATTGACAAATAATGATGTTATCAATGAGTTAAACATAAAATATTCAGTTCATGAAATCTGTCAGAAACAAATTCTTGTTACAAACAGCACCTCAGTATTTAGACTTTAATTCATGCTACAGACCTCCAAATGACCTGATTCAAATTCCAAATTAAACCTAAGACATGCACCTACAACTTTTCTTTAGAATACAGAAGCAGATAAAATCATTACGATAGTGCAAAAGCGGTTAACATCTAGAATAAGTTTTCTGCCAAAAGTTCAAAACTCATCTCATGCATGTTCTAACTCAACTAAACCTAACTGGAGCTATAGCCAACATATCAGTATGAACCTTATCTCATCAGAAAGCTAAGAAATAGACTTATAATATTCATGAAGATTATTTTCACATTTGAGCACATTAAGACATGATAAACAGGTCAAACATTGAACACAACATGCTGCCAGGTTTTTACAGAAAACTGTTCGCGCAATAATCTTGTAAAAATCATAACTCAATTGTTTCAAATCGGAATTACGTAATTCTAAAGCTCACAGAAAGCCAAAAAAAATGAACTTCATTTCTTTAGAAGGGCACAATATCAAATTACAAGTTTCTGAGGGTCAAAAATGAGGCACGACAGAGCAGTATTTACCACAACAATTCATGCCTTCTCAACGAATTTCATTCCTTTGATCCCATATCCAATGCAACTAACCGAAACAGCCCCAAAACATCTTATAACTTTAATATGACGCACATAACAAGAGAAACGAATCACTACTCCCATGCTGGGTCAACCATTTCAACCAAACATTCCCATAAACTCATGCGATATCACATAAATACACAAACTCAAACCTAAGCATGCAAGCACTACTAAAACCTATCCACATATCAATAATAACACATGAATTAAAAGGGTTTAGAGCCTCATATACCGTTCTCGGGAGTAACACACGAAAACGAACGAAAGGGCTTAAACGGGGGTTGTG
>CACSLK010007726.1:364540-374725 GCA_902706635.1 Striga hermonthica
TTGGTTGAATATTTATTTTGATATATTTTGGTTGAATATTTGGTTGTTGAATATTTAGTTGTGGAATTGATTTCGACAAACATGTGTTCTATTTTATTTCTGTTGTAAAATTGCTATTTCTGTACAGTAAAATTGTTGGTTGTTTGGAATATGCATAGAAAAGTGTTAAAGGATCGAAAAATGACAAAATCGAGCTGCAGATGGGTCACACGACTCGTGTGAGTAGGTGACACGAGTCGTGTGGCTTCAAGAGAATGATTTTTTTAGCTACGACTTTTTCACACGGGTCGTGTGTCATGTGACACGGGTCGTGTGACGTTACACGACCCGTGTGGTTATGTCGTGTGAGTCTGGGAGTATTTTTTATTTTTTAACTGAAAACGTATTGTCATAATACGTTTTAGCTTTTAATTTTTTAACTGAAAACGTATTGTCATTATACGGTTTTCCGAAGGAAACCATAATCTGAAAATACGTTGTCAATTAAAAAAAAAAATTCATAAATTTTATTATTTTTTTTTTTTAATTTATAGTATATAAAAATTATTTTTTAAAAAAACGTATATTCAAAATACGTTTTAGTTTTTAAAGCGTTTTTTGAAAATACGTTTCTTTTAAAACGTATTATGACAGTACGTTTTATTTTACATTAATTTTCTTAATCACGATTTAATTAAGTTAATCGTGTTTAAAAATTTATTTCGTTATAAAACGTAATATGAGAATACGTTTTAATTTTGAAACGTATTCTGAGAATACGTTTTACTATTGAAAACGTATTCTCAGAATACGTCTGTTTTATGTTGGTCGACAGCCTTTTTTTTTTTTATTTTTGTCCAGTTAATTTTTTTATTTAAATAATAAATTCTAAAACTCAATTGATTTTTATTTGTGTGACTTGTGACACGGAATAATAATTAGCATATATTAAATTAATGAAAAATGTTGATTAGTATAAAAATTGTTTTGAATGCTAATATTTTTTTTTGTTTTATCATACCTAATAAATTAATATATAATTTATATATTTATTTGACTCATTATACAATTCTTGTTATTTTAGAGTTCGTGTTTATAATTAAGGATAATAGAAATTTAATATATGATAATCAATAAATAATACTTAACACTCCTTATTACACGAGTGCTTGTTCAAAATTATTTTTAAATTTTAAAATTAATGAATAAAATTATTTAAAATTTTATTTACTTTTTTACAAAAAAAATATATATTATTATATTTTAAATTTGAATTTGCACATAGTTGACGTTCCTAATAGAACCGAACACTATTTTGATTCCTTTGAAGTGACCAGAAATGCAAGATTGATTCACCATATTTGAAAAGACTTCAAAAACAAAGGCAAACAAGTAAGGAGATAAAGTACAAGAAATCTACCGAATAGTGACGAAAATTCATGTGACGAAAAAAATCGTCACCGTATGTTGCCTTATGGTGACGAATTTAATAAATCGTCATTACACCAGTGTATACGACGACGACTCCTATATTTGTCATCTTAGAAATCCTTTTTTGTCACATAATGGAATTTTTCATGACAATGCATCATATACATCTAAATTCGTCACATGTATATAAATTGTGACGAAATTAAGTGTGACAAACAAACTGTCGACATTGTTGTTGTTATTTAAAATGACGCTTGCGATAAATTCGTCATTATATAATTATTTAATGTGACGATACATTATAATACATCTAAATTCGTCACAGTAATACGTATTGTGACGAAATTCACTACGATTAAAACAAATTCGTTGTTTTTCTTCGTATTTGAAATGACGCTTGCAAAAATTCGTCATTATATAATTTTGTTTTGTGACGATAAACTATAAAACAACTAAATTCGTCATATTAATACATATTATGACGAAAGTCACTGTAACGAATCAAAATCGTTGTATTTTTTATTGTGTTTAAAATGACGCGTACGTATAATTCGTCATCATACAACTTTCTTTTGTGACGATATGGTATAATGCATCTATATTCGTCACAATAATACATATCGTGGCGAAATTCACTGTGACGATAAAAATCGTTGATTTTTATTTGTATTTAAAATGACGCTCACATATAATTCGTCATCATATAACTTTGCTTTGTGACAAATTTGTGTCATAAGTGGTTTAGTAACAATCACAAAATTTATATTCGTCATTAAAATATGCCCTTTTATAACGTCTTCGACTTTTATCACTAATATCTCTTATTGTGTTACGACATCATTTGTCATTAAAATATGCCCTTTTACTCGAGAAATGAGTGACAAACATATAAAAGAAAAGCAAGATCGAGACCCGTGGAGATTGTTAAGCTTCATGGGGTGCCTGTGGAGATTGTGTCGAATCGAGACCCAAAGTTCACGGGCCTGTTCTGGAAGACGTTGCACCGAGCCATGGGGACGAGGTTGGAGTTCAGTACAGCCTTTCACCCCGAGATAGATGGCCAGTCAGAGCGGACGATCCAGTACTTGGAGGATATATTGAGGGTTGTTGTCTTGGACCGAAGCCTACCTTGGGAGTATGCCCTTCCGTTAGTCGAGCTGACCTATAACAATAGCTACCATTCTTCGATCAAGATGGCCCCGTATGAGGCTTTGTACGGACGAAAGGTCCGAACTCCTTTGTATTGGGATGAAGTCGAAGAGAGAAAGATCATGGATCTGGAGTTTATCCGCAGTACTGCGGCGACAGTTGAGGAGATTTGGAAGACCATCAAGGCTGCTCAGGAAAGACAGAAGGTCTATGCCGATCGGAAGAGGCAGGAGCATGTGTATGCGGTAGGCGATCATGTCTTCCTGAAGGTTTCACCCATGAGAGGTGTGATTCGCTTCGGGAAGAAGGGGAAACTTAGACCTCGCTATATCGGGCCATTTGAGAACCTTTCTCGAGTCGGGGACTTGGTGTATCGGCTGGCTTTACCACCGGACTTGTGGGGAGTGCACAATGTGTTTCATGTCTCGATGCTGCGGAGATATGTGCATGATCTTGACCATATAGTGGACTTCGGCGAGCTGCAGGTCGAGCGAGACCTTACCTATGAGGAGGTACCGGTAGCCATTTTGGACCGGAAGGTCCATCAGTTGAGGAACCGGGCAGTGAGTTTGGTGAAGGTGCAGTGGAGCCGACATGATGAGTCCGAGGCAACTTGGGAGAAGGAGGACGATATTAGGAGGCGATATCCGAACTTCATGTTTTGAGTTCCCCTTTGTATTTTAGTGCTTTCTAGATATCTTATTTTCAAATTCCGAGGACGGAATTCTTTGTAACGTGTGTAGACTGTAATGCCCCGTTCGTTTATGAATAATTTGGAATTATATATTATATTTATTATTGCTTTATTATTATTATTATTATTTATTGTTGTCTAATTACCTTTAATTGTTTATTTGCCTAAGTTGCCTATTATTATTAAATTAAATGTCTAATTGCTATTATTGATATTATCATTATTATTATTAATTGTCTAAATGTTTATTATAAATAAATATTATTGTGTATGTTATATATATAATATATATTCCAGTTTTAGTTTAATAATCGTCCGATCGAACCGGGCCTCATGTATTATTGTTAATATTGAACCGTGAGCCCTTCCCGAACCACCCCTTTCCTTCTCATGTGTGTGTACTTTCTTGTGTACCAAGTTTTGGTAAGTAGGGTATTTTTTAACCTAGGTCTTTAAATATGAGAGATTAACCCTCTCATCTCGTCAAAAACTTTCGCAGCAAATCTGCTCAGAGAAGAGAAAACAATTTTTCTCCCTCAAATCGTAGGCCCCCTCTCGCCATAATCTCTCTCGCTCCAGTATAAAAAAAAATAAAGAAACTGAAGAGAAGAAACATGCTCGTTCATCATCGCCATAATCTTCATCAGATCGCTCCATCTCTTTCTCAAGTCCAGCGTCCCACCATCATCACCTACGCATCATCACCATCGTGAACCACCAAGCCCGTCAGCTTCCTCGCGAGTCACCAACAGGCCGCTCCTCCCGCTCGTGAGAATTTTCGGCGACCTTACCCTGCAGCTGTCGCGAACAGTCCTCGGGCCACCGTTCACGGCCGCTATTCGTCACCTTGCTCGCGAGACCCCTCTGCTGTCCACTGTAAGTTGTTGCTGTTGTTCACGTGTCCCATTCTCGCCCCCGCAGTACTACATACGCGCACGCCCCGCGAGCCGTTGTTGTTGAGCCCGACGAGCATACTCCCAGCCTTCGAACAACCCGTCTCGATCATTGTTTCGTTCGTTGTCGCGTGTTAATCCTGAGAACGATACCTAAACTCGAATTCTCCTTTCGTTTATTCGCGTTTTGGAGCTTTAATGATAATGCGTTATTTAGGGCTCGTATTTTACATTTATGTGGTATTTTATCTATTAATTTGAGATCATTGTGAACCCTAGTTAAATTCGTGTATGTGTTGTGGATAATGGGACCTTGTCGAGTCCTTGGCTTTATGGAAAAGGCCTTGGACGAAAATGTGTTGTTTCAAGTCTTGTGTGGATTTTTGAAACTTGTATAGTTGTTGATTCTCGTTAAATTCATAATAAATGGCATGCTGCTCCGAATGATGTGAAATTTTGTGTGTTATGTCCTGTGATGTTCATATAGGTCGTGTAAAAATTTCATGATTTAATTCCAACTGTAGCTATTTTTAATAATTGTTTTGATTTCTGGGCATAATATTGTAAATTGCATGATAAATCGAGTTTTGCTCCAAAAATGGTTGATTTTTAAATATTGTTCTTCTGTTATATTCGTATGTTGTGTAAAAATTTCATAATTTTTGGACTTAGTTTGCTAGGGTAATAATTATTTGTAGTTTTCTGCTGAACCTTGTTTTAATTTTGTAAAATCGCTCCCTTGCTGTAAATTGCTGAAAATTTGTGTGAATACAGTTTTTATGTTTTTTCACTTGGCATAAAATTTTCAGAATTTAATATGTTCATTATGATAGGTTTTTAATTAAAATGAGTTTTCTGCTGAATATTGTCAGAATTTTCATAATTTGTGTGTTTCATGTTTAAAGCTGAAATTTTTATATATTGATCCTTGCATGCTGTAGTTGCTTGGGTAAAAAATTTCAAGTGTTAACTCGTTCTTTTCTTCAGGATTTGAAATTGTACTCGTTTTTGCTGAAAACTTTGTTTAATTTTATAAAATCGTGTGTTTTGAGTTAAGGGCTGAATTTGGTGGTTTTGCTAAGTCCAGTGAGGTGGATTTTATGTTAAAGATTCAGAACTTACATTGTTCGTTAGCCTGACCATCTTGAATTTAAGTGTTTTCCCCATGATTGGTTTCGAGTCGAGTCTAAGTACTAGGTCCCAAGTGTTCCAATGTCCACAGAACTTCACGAACAACTTAGTTGAATCGAGTTCGATTAAGTACGATTTGTGTTTTTCTTCTAAGGTCAAGATAGGTTGTTGATCCTAGTATCTTGACTTATTGTAGGTGTTTGACGAGCCAAGCTCGCCGCCTATTCCTATTCGTCTGATAACTCTCTTGCTATTCCAGGTGGGTTTACTTATTAAAAACTTGCTATGTCGTATATGTTTTTTCGTTTATGTTGGGTTGGTATGATCTAAGTATCCATGTAAACCATGTAGTCTATCGGCGTGAGCCGATTCGGCCGTCGGTACGGTTGTCTCCGTCGATGTAATACGGTTACCCTTGCGAGGTAAGTCTCCCTAAGACCTAATGAAAGGCCGTGTCCGTAGCGTGGCACGCACCCCCACTGTTAGGGTAATGAATCTCCTTTTCGTGGCTAATGAAATATGTGTACACAGGGGTAGTATGTTATGTTGTGTTGTGATATGGAGATGTGACAGAACAATTGATTTATATTCATACCGCGACCATACTTTCTTGACATTGTTATTATTGTGATATACGTGCATAGTGGTGAGCACTACGGTTTCCACATGTGCTCATCCCCACCTGCTTTTCATGGATGGGTTAAGGCAGGTTGGCGAGCATGACGATCGAAGGGGCGAGTGGGTCGGTCATGTGTTTACTTTATTTATGCTTTCGTTTGAATAAATGTGGTCTTCTTGAACCTCTTATGTTTAGACATGTGAAAACCATTTTCAAAACCTTTGTTTTGTTTTGATGATTGGGAATACTTTGATAAACCCTTTTTGTTGGATTTATGAATATTCATGAGGTTTGGTTTTATGTGGTTTCGAATATTCATGCTGGGAATATTGTTATGTGATGTGCTTTGGGTTAATGAAAGCCTTGTGAAAACCGGGTAATGACTTCCTGTGGACCCAGATAAGACTTGGGTTACGTAAATTCTTGTTTAACGCCCATGTATTTCGAAAATGAATTCGAAAATTGTTTACTTGATTATTGGAAAGCCCGGGATTTCTTTAAAATCAAAGTGTGGTGTTACAAAGTAACTCGCAGCCAGCTGTAGAGTCAACCAGCTGAGCAATTCTTGGCAACAGGTAGTGATCCTTTGGGCATGCTAGTTCAAATCTCGAAAGTCTATACACATACATCATTTGTTCAATACCTTCCTCACCATCACCGTGTTAGATATCCATTCAGGGAATTGGATCTCCTTGATGTGTTTTGCCTTCAACAACTTATTCACCTTAATTTCAATGGCTTTGTTTATCTCCACTCCATGGTGTCTAAGTCGTTGCTTCACCGACTTTCTCAAGGGGTTGACATTGAGTTTTTTTCTCCATGATTTCTGTGTCTATCCCCGTCAACTCCTCTGGGGAGAAGAAAAATATGTGTCTAAACTCTTTCAACTGCTCCACTAGCTGATTTCTCAACTCGTCCTCAAGATCTTTAACTTTCGTGGTTTGATCCTCCCTCTCCCCAATATGTATTTCCATCAACTCCCCATGTGGCTCGAGATCACTCCCTCTTGCCCTCTTGTCCCCCGACATAAGTTGCTTGCCTCCTCTGACCTTCACTGGTTGGTTGGTTTTTAATGATATTTGATAATAGGTTCTCGACAACTTCTGGTCTCTACGGGCCTCCCGGACTCGATCTCCAACAGGGAATTTCAACTTCATGTGGTAAGTGGATACCACGGCTTGAAAAGCGTTGAGGGTTGGACTCCCCAAAATCACATTATAGGCCGACTCGACATCCACCACTACAAATCTAACCATCTTCACCTTTCGCAAGTCTCCTTCCCCCAAGACTACCGTTAGCATGGTTTCTCTCAGGGGTGCTACTTTTGACCCATTGAACCTATAGAGTGATGTGTGTAAGGGTGTGGGTTCAATATTGAGCTCTATTCTTTTGAGGCAATCATAAAAGATGACATTCACCGAACTTCCTGTGTCTACAAACACTCTCTGCACCTCGTACCCCGACTTGTGTTGTTATCATCAGTGCGTCATTATAGGGTCTCTCGACTTACCCCACGTCAGCAGACCCAAAGTTCATCACTGGCCCATCCTCATCAACTTGTTGTACCTCGACCTTGGCATGTTGGCCCCTTGCATATGCCTTTCTCGCTTGATTCGAGTCTCCATCCGTCGATCCTCCAAATATAATATAAATTACTCCTCTCTTTTGTGGAAGCTCCTCATTTTCAGGTGATCTCGCCCTTTTGCAAGGGCTCTTGCTCCTTTCTCTCCTTTGACTATACCTCTCTCTGTCTTTGTAAATGAACCCCTTCAAGTGTCTTGCCTTAATTAACATCTCAATCTCATCTTTCAAATGTCTGCAATCTTTCGTGGTATGCCCATAGTCTTTATGAAATCGACAATATAAGTTGCTCTTGGGCTTCACAGGTCCATCTTTCCTCGTCCTTGGCCATCTTACCACAATCTCATGAATCTCGTTCTCCATCACCTCCAAAATTCTCGCTTGAGGGGCTCATAAAGGTGTGCATTGAATTGGCTTCGAACCTTTAGATCATCCTTTCCCCCATTCTACTCGCGGGAATCCTTTCCTGTCATCCAAAGATTGAGATTTCTTATCCTTTTTCTCATCTCGAGCCTCCACCTTGACCATCTTTGCGGCTTCTAAGAAGTCGACCTCCGCCCTCGACATTCATATACTTAACACATCTTCCCAGTGCTTTATCAAATGTTCTGCCAGGTCATTTGGCCAAGGAGTTCCTACACAAGCCTGGTAGTAGTCCCCTGGTTAATCCTCCCGACTTGATCTCCTCCGTGGTTGTGGACACATCCACACATGCTCGAGTATATCAAGCTACATAATCTCGCAACGACCCCTTCTTTCTGTTACATCCCTATCAGAGCGAGGTAGGACTTTTTCTGATCCTTGACACTTGCGAATTGATTGAGAAAACTGGAGCTGAATCCATCAAATTCTCGGATAGCTCCTGGCGGTAACTGATGGAACCAGTCTTGAGCCGGTCCACGCAATGTTGTTAAGAAAGCTCGACATTGAACATGATCACTATAACGGTGAAGCACTGACACGTTCTCAAAACTTCTCATATGTCTAGATGGGTCAGTGGACCTGTCATACCATATGCATAACTCTCTGGATTCTTGTGGCAAGTCGGCATCCAGAATATGCTGGGAAGATGGATGTCCTCTCGATCTTCCACTCTTCCTTCATTCTACTCGAGTTTGCAGGTCGCGGATCTGGGCCATCAACTGCTCCAAAGTATCATTCCTCCCTTGTGGTTTGATGGTTCTAATTGAGGACTCCTCCTTGTCCGCCCTCCTGCTATGTCACTCATTCTACTGGGCATGTTACTCCTGCTCGACCCTAGGTACTTGTCCAAGTTGGGCGGCCACTTCTTCTGAAATCATCTTTTGCATCTCGCTCCTAGTGATAGTGAGTGTCTGTTCCTCGAGTGGGGTTGTGTTCTTGCTCCTCTTTGCTCCAACACTCCTTCCAACTGCTATCTGACACTTCGAAGTGCTTCCCTTGATTCTCATCCTTTGACTCTTGGACTTACAACTTGCATTTGGCGAACTTCTCATTGCGTTAATACTGGAATTTTTACCCCAAGTGGGGGTAATGGGCGTTTCTTCCTCCACGGACTCCTGGCGACGCGTGTCCTCTAAACGACGGAAAACCAAACATAGACACCACTGGTTTGGGTTTAGGAATCACTGGGAGCCTCCTATCTGTCCATGTTCCCCTAAAATCCTCATTCCAATTCTCTGCAAACCCTTATTCTCAGCCATCTCAAACAGATCAGAACTAGGTGCAAAGCTCTTAATTCTTTCAAGAGCTCCCCACAGACGACACAATTTGATGTGGCTCCTCCTAGATCTGAGGTGAATAGGTTGAGATGAGCTCCGATCTGGCTGAACCTTCTCTAAATCGCCTCAAACACCTGCAAGGAAGTGTTTCCGGCGTAGATCCTCCGACGCTTAAGTCAATACCATAAAAAGATGAGAGTTCTCTGCTTAGAGGGAGCAGCTGCAACAGGATATGAAAAATGGATAGAAAATGTAGAAGTTAGGGTTTAGTGTTATCTTAGCCCCTTTTATAGATAAAAATACATGCTTGAAGTACCCGAAACACCCTTAGTCGACCGACTCGATCGCACGGTCTATTTGCATCCTAATCACCTCTTAGTTAGATCCTAGTCAGCTTAAGATTCTGTCTTATCCAATAAAGATTCATCTTTATCCATCTAGTTAGCCTTGAATATCCATAAGTGCCTTGAGTCGTCGTACACCTCCAGTCTCGAGGTGTAAAGAGTCGACCTCGAGTAATAAGAGGTCGACTCGGAGATCGCACAGGGATATATCAGGAGGTTTTACCACGTCCCCGAATCGTCCTCGAGTTGGTCAATCTCGAATTAGGTAGCTAAGGAAGTCGACATTGAGTATGTCGACCTTCTATGCCGTGGTTGACGTAGAGACAATCGACTTTGTGGTGTCGACTTCCTCCGTTGCAGCGATACAAAGAGAGTCGCCTTAGGAAAGTCGACTTGGGGATGTCATCTTCAAGATATTCAGTCAACAAGTAGACGGCTCGGCTCATCATCCGGTCGAGCAGCTGGCACTTAAGCCAGTACAAGATAATATGACTATATCAGAGAGCATGGCCACACACAGGCTTATTCCAAGCCTCATCAATCACAGAGTTAAAATCATAAAAATTAAGCTGTAACAACAAATTTCGTGAATTGAATTTAAAAAACACGAAAAATATTATTCAAATGAAATTCTTGAATCAAAATAAATATTGCGGGTTACAAT
>CACSLK010007726.1:388224-405281 GCA_902706635.1 Striga hermonthica
ATAATAATATAATATATAATCACAAAATGAAGGAATATATAAATATTAAAACAAAATACCATTAATTTAAATAAACTCATAAAAATCTAATATTCGAACGGGGCGCTACAACTCCCCATGATCAACATATCGTCTACATATAGACATACAATTACATATGTATTTGATGTATGTTTAACATAAACACATTTGTCACATTTGTTGATTTTGAACCCATTTGACAACATCACGTCATCAAATTTCTAATGCCATTGTTTCGGAGCTTGTTTAAGTCCGTACAAGAATTTAATCAATTTGCACACCTTTTTCTCTTGTCCAGGTGCTACAAAACCTTCGGGTTGTTCCATGTAAATCTCTTCTTCTAATTCACCATTCAAGAATGTCGTTTTGACATCCATTTGATGAATCTCAAGATTGTGCAAAGCAGCAATCGAGAGAAGCACTCTAATTGACGCTATTCGCGTAACAGGTGAATAGGTATCAAAGAAGTCATATCCTTCTTTTTGTTTAAAGCCTTTGACCACTAATCTTGCTTTAAACTTATCAATCGTTCCATCAGCTTTTTATTTTCTTTTTAGGATCCACTTTCATCCTAAAGAGTTACAACCCGTAGTGAGATTAACCAACTCCCAAGTATGATTTTGCATAATGGACTCAATTTCTCTATTTATAGCTTCTTCCCAGAGTGGTCCATCTGGGCTAGACAGAGCTTCCTTAATTGAACTTGGTTCATCATCCAACATATACGTAATATAATCAGGTCCAAAAGTTTTTGTCGTTTTTACCCTTTTACCACGTCTCAGTTTTTCTTCTTTATCTTCAGTACCATCTGGTACAGAACCGCTAGCAGTTTCATACGTCCTTTTGTTAGAACTAGATTCTGCCCTTTCCTTCAAAGGAAAAATATTCTCGAAGAATATAGCATTTCTCGACTCAATAGTGGTACCAACCGATACCTCCGAATTTTCTGATTTATGAACCAGAAATCTATATGCAGTACTATTGTAAGCATATCCAATAAAAATACAATCGACCGTCTTAGGTCCGATTCTCATTTGTTTTGGTTCAGGAACTGAAACCTTAGCGAAACACCCCCACACTTTCAGGTAATTATAAGACGGCTTACGAATTTTTCCACATTTCGTAAGGAGTCTCATTTTTTCCTTTAGGTGGTATTTTATTCAGAATATGATTTGCTGTTAAAACAGCTTCCCCCCACATATTTTGGGGTAATCCTGAATTTATCAACATGGCATTCATCATTTCTTTTAAAGTCCGGTTCTTGCATTCAGCAACACCGTTCGACTGTGGAGAATAGGGGGTCGTCGTTTGATGAATTATGCCATATTCAGAACATATTTGTTCAAAAGGAGCTACATACTCCCCACCCCTATCACTTCGGATTATGTTAATCTTTTTGCTGAGTTGATTTTCAACTTCGGTCTTAAAATTTTAAAAGCTTTCACAACCCCGTCTTTGCTTCTTAAAAGATATAAGTAGCAAAACTTGTGCAATCATCAATAAAAGTTATAAAATACCTTTTACCCGTTCTTGTTTGCACAATCTTCAAGTCACATACATCAGTATGGATTAAACCCAACGGTTCAGTATTTCTTTCCACCGAGTGAAAAAGGTAATTTAACCATTTTGGCTTCCACACAAATTTCACATTTTTTGTGTGATTCAATTTTAGAATTAGGAATTAATTTTAAGTTCATCAATCATTTAATTGCATTTAGATTCACATGTCCTAATCTAATATGCCATAAATCAGAGCACTCCACGATATAAACAGAAGTAGGATTTTTATTATTAGCAGAAACGGTTACACGGCTCACAACCATTACATTCATTTTAAATAATCCCTTGTCGAGATAGCCACGACCAAGGAAGGTACTAAACTTGCTAATAATAAACTTCTTAGCTTCAAACACTAACTAAAATTCATGCTCTACAAGAAGAGATCCGGAGACCAAATTCTTACGGATGTCTGGGACATGCAGAACATACTTAAGCTTCAACTCCTTTCCAGAAGTCAGCTTCAGCACCACGGTGCCAAATCCAGCTACATCAGACGAGGAGGAGTTGCCCATGTGGAGCTTCCGACCAGTAGAACGAGTGTAATCAGAAAACAACTCCTTGTCGGAACATACAAGGCGAGTGGCACCAGTATCAATGTACCACGCCCTTGGGTTATCCACCAAATTGGCTTCAAAAACCACAGCCGACATATCCATGTCAGTTAGTTCACTCGGCACGGGGCCGTGTTCAGCAACGAGGGCACTATGCTGTGCTTTCTTCAGTCCAGCCTTTTTAAGCTTCTTGCAGCCCTTAGCCATATGGTTCGACTTTCCACAGTTGTGGCAATTGCCGATAAATTTCCACAATTTGGCAGGTTGCTGCTTCCCTTTGCTAAGGGGCTTTCTTTTTCTCGAGTTGCCTTGCTCCAGCAAGTTGGCACGAGCTTTCATCATCGGGGCCTTCCCCGAAGACTTTCGATTGTCCTCTTTAATCCAAAGACGAACAACCAGATCTTCAAGACTCATCTCCTTCCTCTTGTGCTTGAGGTAGTTCTTGAAGTCTTTCCAACCCGGCGGCAGTTTCTCGATCACAGCCGCAACTTGGAATGACTCGCTCAGAGACATTCCTTCAGCATGAATGTCGTGCAAGATGAGATGGAAATCTTGCACTTGAGACACGACGGTCTTAGTGTCGACCATCTTGAATTCCAAAAATTTGCCGACGACGAATTTCTTCACCCCTGCATCCTCAGTTTTGTATTTCTTCTCCAAGGCAGCCCAAAGCTCCTTGGCAGAGCCAACCGAGCTATACACATTGTACAACTCGTTACTTAGTCCGTTGAGGACATAGTTCCGGTCAAGGTAATCACCTTGGAAGCTGTAGCACACCAGCCTTTAACGTTCCAGCGAACGGGAATGAAGACGAGAAATGAGCACTACGATATGATGCGTGAGGCATTGAGAGTATTCAGAATGCATGAAATGTTGTATGTTTTTCTCTGCAGCTCTAAGTCCTATTTAATACAAGTCTCACACCTCCTGGAAATTGCCTAAAGCTTGCTCTCCTCGCCGGTTGAACACGGAACCTACACGAAACTCCCACACCGGAGGTGTTTTCCAGTGAAGAGCCTCCAACGCTCAAGTCAGATCTTGAGAGATAATATAAGTGTGTGAAAATATGTAAGAGTATATGAGGTTGTGTTCAAAGTGAGGATTCTCGCCCCTATTTATAGGGGCGAGCTACCTGTTCTACACACGCGAGTAGGGCGAGTTTGGCCAACTGTCCTCTGCTCGTCTGTACAACCGCGCGCCTCCACTATTCTTGATGTCAGAAAACGCGTCCCATTTATCAGGGAATGTCAGAGTTCGTTATAGCCATGGGCCACTCATAGAATGCCGCGTGTCCTCCCTTTCACATGCTGGAGATTCCCTTGTGCACTCTGTTGTTCGACCAATTCTGTACGACCACGTCCTATCTGACCATCCTCCCTCGACCAACTCCTCGAGTAACCAGTATATGTCGACCACTTCTGAACCCATTAGTCTCTACTGCCTGCTCTCTATCCGCTATTGCAGGTGTCTGGTCCGGTTCGACCATATCATTTGACCCGTTTTGTTTAGGTAATCCAATGAACCGGTCTATTTTCTCCGATTAACCCAGCAAACCGGTCTAGTATATAATATTCCATATCATCTAGTCCCCCCACTCTGGTTGAGTCTGAATGACTCGATCTAAGAGTAGGCTTTCGTCTATGTCGTGAAGGTTCTGCTTCCTCATTGTCGACCACCTAACACATTTCCTTCCTTTGCGCGTTTGCTTTCCTTTCTAACCGCCATTCTGTGCTTTTTGAATTTCAAATTTTGCCACTTGTCTGCCGTTTTGGGACGCGTCTTTTCGCCTGCTCAGAAGTTATGACAGCCTCGTGACCTGTGTTACCTCAAATCTCGCTCCCACTCTCACACACCTCATTTTCCCTGCCGTTGGATTTCCTACTTTAATCCCACGGCTCGGGACACACGTCTGTTCGCTTGCCCCCAATCGCGGCCCTTCATTACTACAATCCTACGGTCAGCGCTTTCTCCCCTTCAATTTTTGCCCTTATAAATATCCATACTTAGGAAAATTTTCCCCTTTTCTTCACATCGTATTCCATCGCACTAGAGCTTTCTGCAACTGTCAAGCATCCTGCAACCTTGAATTCTTCGTCCTGTCTGCAAGTTCTCCATCGTTATCCATGAGTAAGTCTTCTTTAACTTTCCATTTGTGTTTGCTAACTTTTAATTTTTGGGTTCTTCCTCTTTTCCTCGAACCTCTTCTCAATTCTGGCTCCGTCCATTGTTCGTCCTTCCCACTGTGCTCTCCTTCACTCTTTTCCGCCTTCTTCTCTGCTTTTACTCTTTCCTTCTCTTAGTTATAATTTTCTTTTCTTTTATCTCAAATTCTGCTACTTCAAGTGAGAATGACTGATACAGCGGGAAGGACCTGACTTCCCCTTCTTCTTCTGCGACCCTTGGCCTATCGAGCGATTCTGTACAAGAAATTCTTCAGCCTGAGCCCATTTCTATCCTTCCCCCTGCGACGATCAACGATAGTCCTACAGCCACTGCTATCTCTCCCTCCACCTATCTCGTCGACCAACCCGAAGATGAGGTTACCAGCCGCCCTCCTTCTCCTCCCGCTGAGCGAGCTCGTCGAGCTATCGATCAAGATGATGAGATTGAAGACGAGGACGATCCTCAGGACCACATCTCGTTATCTGTTCGTGATCCCCAAGACTTTGTTCCTATGTCTTCTCGCGCTCATGTCTCTTCGACCATGCCTTCTCACTCCCGTCGACCTAAGACATCCAAACGGTCCAAATCATCTAAACCCTCTTCGAGCGTCACCTACCTCGACTTTGATTCCATTGGCCATCCCGGTACTGCTCGTACTCCTGACGATGATGATACCTACAACAACCCTCCAGATGGCTATTACACCTTCTTCCACTCCCATTTTGACCTAGGCCTCTGTTTCCCTATCTGCCATGTGTTGATCGACCTGTGCGATTTGTATGGCTTGTCTCTCAACCAAATCACCCCCAACGCTTTCAAGACATTAGCGTCCTTTATTATCTTGTCCATAGTTCGCATGGGTAGAGTAGATTTAGACTTTTTTGTATATTGCTATTTTGCTTCCAAACAATCGGACGACCTCTATTTAAAAAGTTGGAATAAAGCTTGTTTTATTACTGATCGATCATCCAATGTTCCGAGATGGAAAGATCAGTTTGTGTATGTACGTCCCCCGCAGCCTTACCCTTGGGCGCCCATCCCCTGGCTCACAGAGGTTCCCCTAAAACCTGCTCGTCCTGCTACTAACCCAATCTTCGACCGTCGCATACAAGTGTAGAACTCCAATCCCGTCGCTTCTACTCCTCTACTTGAAGATGATAACCTTCTCCACTATTGTGGAATTTTGACCCATAAAGCGTTTTCTCCCCCTCTCTCTAATGAAATATGCGATCAACCAACATTTATCAAATTTGAAAAAGAGTCAGAAGAAATGGTTCGATCCTCTTATCTTGATTTCTCGAACCAAGAGATCCATGAATCGGGGCTGAGACCATTTTCCAAATTCGCATCGATCCTAAACTTGCTGAAGTTAATAAGACAGCTCGAGCAGGTGCTCGAGTCATCCTTATTATACGCTTTGAATTTATTACGTTTTATGCTGTCGATTGACTTTTTACTAGCTCCGTTCATGCAGAGGGATTTTTGCATAAGCCAGACCTGAAGAAATCCGGCGATAGGAGGTCTACCCATAAGGACACCCCAGCCGGTGTCGAGAAAGTCAAGGGGCAATCCTCGACCAAAGATGTGGCCTCTCGACCAGATAAATCCAATGTTGGCGCTTCCCCTCGCTCGAGCAAGCAACGGGCTCCTCCTTCTCCACCCCGGCAAGTCGAGCGCCATCCTAGTCACTTGACCAGAGAGAGCGACGCGTCTAAAAAATGCCCTCGAATCCAAGGTGACTGGTCCACACTCTGCCAATCCTCCTCCCTCCCCCAAGCGGTCACAACTTGAGGCGACTTCTACTGGGAATCCCCTTTCTTCGCACGCTCCTTCCCTCTCTCTGGTGTCAGCCGAACCTCGGGAGGCTGTGTCTCGGCTGATGAGCTTCCTACCATTCGACGATGCGCACCGATGGGGGGTGAATCGTCGCAATCAGGCCGAGTATGGCATTCGCGCAATGACACAGGTATATCTTCTTTCTAGCATTATCTTCGCGTATCCTGCCTTGCATCCTTCTTATTCTTCTTCTTACTACAGACTCTGGTCTCCATTGTGCCTCTCCTCGAGGAGGCAATGAATGGCACTGGTCGCCCATTTCCTGTGCTTGAGGGCGACAACAGGCGCCTCGAGGAGGAGAATAGAAGGTTGAAGGCCGAGAAAGAGGACCTGCTCAAAACACGTCACGCCTTGGTGGAGCAGCTGAAAAAAGATGAGCAGTGCTACAAGGATGCGTTGAAGGGTAAGGATAAAGCCCTTGAAGTGGAGAGGGCTAGTCGGAAGAAAGAAGTCGAGGCTGCTGCTATTACTGCGATCGAGCAGTCTTGTTGGGCTTTGTGGAGGACCCAAGTTGGTCACACTTTCTTCCAGGCCTATCGGGAGCAGTTGATCAAATACTACCTATGCTCGACGGCGTTCCTTAAAGAGGCTGCTGAGATGGGGATGGACTTCTACACCTACAGCATGGAGGAGGTTGAGCGCCAGCTGAAAGAGATGGGGTTCACAGGGGAGATCGACCAGGACAAGACATGGGAAGCGATTCCCTCTGCACCCTCTAACTTCACCGGTGATCCAAATTTGCCTGCTGAGCATCCTTGGTGGACCAGGTCTTTAGAGCGGACTTTGGCGGGGGATCCTTCCTTGAAGGGCTCTTTTGATATGCCTAGGCCCGGCGAGGCGCCCCTGGTTCGCCTTTCTGTGGCCGTTCTTCCTCCCCATCCTTTTACCACCAATGCCCCCTCGTCCATCTCCCATCCATCTGCCTCGGCCACCGCTCAATCTGCTGCCGCCTCCCTCTCCTCAAGCGCCACCTTGCACTCGACCACTACTACTTCTGTCTCCCTTGTGGCCGCCAAGTCGACCACAACGGCTCAGTTGGGGTTTGCTGCTTTTGCCTCGTCAGCTGCAAGAATTTCATCAACTGTTGTTGCCATGTCTTCGGCCGCGGCTGCCCAGTCGACCTCTTCAGCGCAGTCGTCTGCTACTATGTCTTCATCCTCTACCGCTGCTGCTCAGTCGACTGGCGCTTCTCCGTCTACCACTGTCCCTTCAAAGTAGCTTAGGCATTGACGATGTATTTTTATATTTTATTTTAGTGCAGTTTGTAATCTTGTACCCTTAATTGCATGGAATGAAAGTCTTTAATTTTTTTTTCCTCGTGCCGTGTGATGCTTTTACTTTGCCCCTCCCTATGTTGTTTTGTATGATGACTTTTTTATATAGACATTGAGTATGATCCTTGTTGTGTTGATGATCTTTTCATATCCTCGACCACTTGCCCATTTGTTTAGGTAGAGTAGCAACCCTTATGCTCGGTGCCCCTCACGGCGTGAAATTAGATGCCACTTACAATTTTTAAATGAGTATATAAATATATTATTTGACCTTCGCCCACCCCTTGGTCGGGGTGTTCCGAAAACGAAGAGCTTTGGTCTTCTCACTTGCCAACCCCAAGGGATGTTCTGAAAACATTGTGGTCATCCAGCCCGGAGGTGTGGACGTTGTCCACCACATGCCCACCCCTTGAAGTGTTCCGAAAACAAGCGACCTTCACCCACCCCTTGGTCGGGGTGTTCTGAAAACGAAGGGCTTTGGTCTTATCACTTGGCCACCCCAAGGGATGTTCCAAAAACATTGTGATTGACCAGCCTGGAGGCTTGGACGTTGTCGACCACATGCCCACCCCTTGAAGTGTTCCGAAAACAAGCGACCTGCACCCACCCCTTGGTCGGGGTGTTCCGAAAACGAAGGGCTTTGGTCTTCTCACTTGCCCATCCCAAGGTATATTCCGAAAACATTGTGGTCGTCCAGCCCGGAGGCGTGGACGTTGTCGACCACATGCCCACCCCTTGAAGTGTTCCGAAAACAAGCGAACTTCGCCCACCCCTTGGTCGGGGTGTTCTGGAAATGAAGGGCTTTGGTATTCTCACTTGCCCACCGCAAGGGATATTCCAAAAACATTGTGGTTGTATAGCCCGGAGGCGTGGACGTTATCGACCACATGCCCACCCCTTGAAGTGTTCCGAAAACAATCGACCTTCGCCCACCCCTTGGTCGGGGTGTTCCGAAAACGAAGGGCTTTGGTCTTCTCACTTTCCCACCCCAAGGGATGTTCCGAAAACATTGTGGTCGTCCAGCCTGGAGGCGTTGACGTTGTCTGAAAACAAGCGACCTTCGCCCACCCCTTGGTCGGAGTGTTCCAAAAACGAAGGGCTTTGGTCTTCTCACTTGCCCACCCTAAGGGATGTTCCGAAAACATTGTGGTCGTCCAGCCTGGAGGCGTGGACGTTGTCGACCACATGCCCACCCTTTGAAGTGTTCCGAAAACAAGCGACCTTCGCCCACCCCTTGGTCGAAGTGTTCCGAAAACGAAGGGCTTTGGTCTTCTCACTTGCCCACCCCAAGGGATGTTCCGAAAACATTGTGGTCGTCCGGCCCGGAGGCGTGGACGTTGTCGACCACATGCCCACCCCTTGAAGTGTTCAGAAAACAAGCGACCTTATCCCACCCCTTGGTCGGGGTGTTTCGAAAATGAAGGGCTTTGGTCTTGTCACTTTCTCACCCCAAGGGATGTTCCGAAAACATTGTGGTCATCCAGCCCGGAGGCGTGGACGTTGTCGACCACATGCCTACCCCTTGAAGTGTTCCAAAAACAAGCGACCTTGCATACCCCTTGGTCGGGGTATTCCAAAAACGAAGGGCTTTGGTCTTCTCACTTGCCCACCCCAAGGGATGTTCCGAAAACATTTTTTTCGTCCAGCCTGGAGGCGTGGACATTGTCGACCACATGCCCACCCCTTTGAGTGTTCCGAAAACAAGCGACCTTCGCCCACCCCTTGATCGGGATGTTCCAAAAACGAAGGACTTTGGTCTTCTCACTTGTCCACCCCAAGGGATGTTCCAAAAACATTGTGGTTGTCCATCTCGGAGGCGTGGACGTTGTCGACCACATGCCCACCTCTTGAAGTGTTCCGAAAACAAGTGACCTTCGCCCACCCTTTGGTTGGGGTGTTCAAAAAATGAAGGGCTTTGGTCTTCTCACTTTCCCACCCGAAAACATTGTGGTCGTCCAGCCCGGAGGCGTGGACGTTGTCGACCACATGCCCACCCCTTTGAGTGTTCTGAAAACAAGTGACCTTCGCCCTCCCCTTGGTCGTGATGTTCCGAAAACGAAGGACTTTGGTCTTTTCACTTGCCCACCCCAAGGGATGTTCTGAAAACATTGTGGTCGTCCAGCCCGGAGGCGTGGACGTTGTCGACCACATGCCCACCCCTTTGAGTGTTCCGAAAACAAGCGACCTTCGCCTACCCCTTAGTCGGGATGTTCCAAAAATGAAGGACTTTGGTCGTCTCACTTGCCCACCCCAAGGGATGTTCCGAAAACATTGTGGTCATCCAGCCCGGAGGCGTGGACGTTGTCGACCACATGCCCACCCCTTGAAGTGTTTCGAAAACAAACGACCTTCGCCCACCCCTTAGTCTGGATGTTCCGTAAACGAAGGGCTTTTCTCTTACTTCGAATGATGGCGAGTAGGGGTCGGTCTGTGGTTCCACGTGCGTTCAACAAGAAATTCCAAAGAAATTGTATAAGTGATCGGCTTGTATTGTATATATCGAATTTAGGATCCATGTAACCACATATAGAGATTGACTATGCCGTTAAATAGATCAAACCGAACTTGTAAATGACATGTTGTGAGAAATTAATAGTAGACATGAATAGAAATCAGTAATCATAGAAATCGATTATTTTGTCAATCCTTGAACAAAACTCGTTTCGAAGTTACGTTAAACTGATTGCTCGAGCATACAAAAGGAGTCACAACTTATAAATGAGATGTTTATACGTAATATTTTTTAAGATTAGCTACGTTCTACGACCTGGCTAGCGATCTGCCCTCCGCGTCCTTCAGGGAATATGCTCCTCCTGCATGAACTTTTTCGACCAAGTATGGTCCTTCCCAATTAGGCTCCAGCTTCCCTACATGTTTGAGCACGTCCACCCTTTTCCAGACTAGATCGCCCACTTGAAATCGGCGGATTTTCACTTTCCTGTCATGGGCTGCTCTCATTCGTTGTTTGTACACCTCCACTCTGGTCGAGGCTTGTTCCCTGAGTTCTTCAATCGTCTCCAAGGCAGCCAGCATGAGTTCTTCATTCTGCTCCTAGTCATACGCGCTCACTCGTTGGGATTGCAAACTAGATCAATCGGCAACAGCGCCTCCATCCCATAGACCAGGCTGAAAGGTGTCTCCCCAGTGGTCGACCTCAGAGTAGTTCTGTAGGCCCAGAGTACGGATGTCAACTCGTTGACCCACGCCCCCGAGGCTTTTTCCAGTCTTGTCTTCAACCCGTTCAATATAATCCTGTTGGTCACTTCCACTTGCCCATTGGCTTGCGGTTGGGCGACGGAGGCAAAGTGCTGTTCGATTCCCATCTCCTCGCACCACGTCCTAACTCACTTGCCATTGAATTGCGTTCCATTATCAGATATTAAGACTTTGGGAACCCCGAACCGACAACAAATGTTGTTATACAAAAATTGGATTACTTTCTCCTCAGTGATCTTGGCCAGTGGCTCAGCTTCCACCCACTTCGTAAAGTAATCGACTGCCACGATCAAGAATTTTTGTTGCCCTGTTGCCTGCGGCATTGGCCCCACCAGGTCGATTCCCCACTGCGCGAACAAAATTGGTGCACTCATGGTGGTCATTGTCTCAGCGGGCTGGTGGATGAGTGGGTCGTGTTTCTGACGTTGCAAGCATCTTTTGGTCATCTCCTTGGCATCCACCTTCATTGTCGGCCAGAAGTACCCTGCTCTCAAGATTTTTGCCACCATGGCTCCGACCTTGATGTGGTCGCTGCAGCATCCTTCGTGCACCTCTTTGAGGAAATATCGGCCTTCTTCCTTGGTCACACACCGCAAATGTGGTCCGGCATGAGATGGCTGGTAAAGGATCCCCCCTTGCTCAAAAAATCTTCTCACTACTTTGACTATTCAATCTCTCAACTTTTTCAGGATCAAAGCTCTCTAGTCTTCCACTTCCTCAATCTCTACCACCTCTGCTTCGACCACACTTTTTTCCATGTGGAGTAGGGTCACACTTCTGCTCTTACAGTCTACCAAATTATGAGCGATTTTTGATAGCAGATCGGCTCGACCATTCTCTCCTCTTGGTATTTGCATCAGCTCGAGTGACCTGAATTCTTTCTTCAGCCTCTTCATATCGTTCACATAACGCTGCAGTCTGTCCTTCTTGATCTCGAAACCCTCCTGGAACTGTCCGACCACCAACTGAGAATCAGAATAGACCTGGATTTTTCGAGCACCCCCATCCAGAGCTAGTTGTAGCCCCTTTATCACTGCCTCGTACTCTGCCTCATTGTTTGATATTCGAAACCCCATTTTAACAGCAAACACCAAGTAAACCCCCTTGGGCGACACCAGGACTATGCCCAGGCCCGCTCCACTCCTAGAAACTGAGCCATCCGCAAACAGTTGCCACATTCCCTCCATTTGTTCTTCCTCTTTCGTACCCTCCTGAATAAAATCAGCCAAGACTTGCGCTTTGATCGCCTTTCTTGGCTCATAAAGGATTGAGTATTCACTTAGCTCGACCGCCCACTTCACTAGTCGACCAGATACCGCTGGTCGGCCTAAAGTCTACTCCAGAGGCATGTTTGTTTGCACCTTGACTCTATGGTTTAGGAAATACGGTCTTAGCTTTCGAACCGTCATGACCACCGCCAATGCAAATTTCTCAATCTCTGAGTATCTCAATTCTGCTCCCTGCATTACTCGACTGACATAGTATATTGGGAACTGTGCCACCCCCTCCTCGCGCAACAGCACCAAGCTTACCGCAATCTCACCCACCGATATGTAGAGCACGAGCTCTTCTCTATGTACTGGCTTAGCTAGCAAGGGCAAGTTTGCCAACACCTCCCGCAACTCCTCGAAGGCCTTCTGGGCTTCCTCCATCCACGGGAATTTCGAGCTCTTCTTCAATGTCTTGAACAGAGGGCCACTCTTCTCAGCCACATTAGAGATGAATCTGCTCAACCCCGCTATTCGACCAGTCAGTATTTGAACCTCCTTCACACTTGCCATACCTTCTCAGCGTTTGGAAAGTCTCCCTCAGGTCGCCCACATGATCCGCCTCCATCCTGCTCTTTACCAACATATCATCGACATATACCTCTATATTTCTCCCCAACTGGTCTTTGAAAATCTGGTCGACCAGCCTTTGGTAAGTGGCCCCGACGTTCTTCAATCCAAATGGCATAACCACATAACAAAAGGTGCCTTTGCTCGTTATGAAGCTCACCCTCTTCCAATCTTCCTTTGCCAAGAGGATTTGATGGTACCCTTGCGAGGCATCCATTAGGCTGAGCAATTCGCATCCCGCTGTGGAGTCTACCAGTTGGTCGATTCGTGGCAGCAGGTATAGATCCTTTAGGCAGGCCTTATTCAGATCACGGAAATCAATGCACATACTCCACTTCCCCCCTGATTTGGACACCATCACCGTGTTAGATAACCATTCTGGGAACTGAATCTTCTTGACATGCCCGGCGTCTAACAGATTCTCGACCTCCTGCTCGATTATTTTGTCCATTTCCACGCCGTGGTGTCTCCTCTTCTGCTTCACTGGCCTCACACTAAGATCAATAATTAGTCTGTGTTTGATCACCCTGGCCTCAATACTTGTTAGTTCCTCCATCGTATACGCGAATATGTCCGCGAACTCCCTTATCAAACTAACCAGCTTCGATCTGATCGGTTCTCCCAGATCTTTTCCAACCCTAAACTTTCGATCCTCACTCTCCTGTACCATCTGGATTTCCTCGACCTCCCCACCAGGCTGTATATCCATCTTCTCTTTCCCTTTGTCCTGCCATCCCTTCTCTTCCCTCGACCTCGATCCTTCTGGTCGATCAGGTCTCTCTTCCTCGCCTTTTGATTGCTTTTTCGACATCTGCTTATTATTGTTAACTGTGGTTTGGTAGCAACTCCTCGAGGTGAGCTGGTCCCCTGCAATCTCGCCCACATTTTCACCCAAAGGATACTTGATCGTCATGTGGTATGTAGACACGACCGCCTGGAACGCATTCAGCCCTGTTCGCCCCAAGATGATATTATACGACGACTCCGCACCGACCACCACAAAGCGCACCATCCTGACCTTCCGGGTATCACCGACCCCAATGCCACAGTTAGACTTACCTCACCCATTGGCATCACCTCTCCTCCATTGAAGCCATACAAGGCCGTCGCCACTGGTTTCAATTCCACATTCAAATGCTTGTTGATTTGGGCGAAGCAGTCGTAGAACATCACATCGACCGAGCTCCCAGTGTCGATGAACACCCTCTTCACGTTGAAACCTGCTACCTCTGCTGTGATGACCAGCGCGTCATTATGGGGTAGTAAAACCCCCTCCGCATCTTCTGCCCGAAACCTGATTACCGGCATTCGACCAGTTATCCTGACCTCCTCCCTTTTGCGCTTCATTGCTCGTACATGTCCCTTTCGTGCATTGTTCGTGTCTCCATCCGTGGGCCCTCTTGAGATCATATAAATTGTGCCCCCCTTCGCGGGCACCTCCCCTCTCGACTCCTCTCGACCATCATCCTGTCGCCTCTTCCTCTCTCTTCTAGCGTCGTCTTCCCTATCATCATCCCTATCACTCCTTGCCACTGAATCCTCTCTACACCTTCTCCTTTCTTTACCCCGCGGTCAATCACGGATGACGAACTCTTTCAAGTGCCCTGCCCGTATGAGACGATCAATTTCGTCTTTCAAGTGCCTACAATTCTCCGTGTTATGTCCATAATCTCTATAGAATCTGCAGTATTTATTCGACCTGGGTTTGGTTGGCCCCTCGAACCACGTCGCCGGCCACGTGACCTCCTTGCTTTCTAACTTCTCCTCGATGGCTGCTAAGACATCTCCCACCTGGGCGTTGATATGAGTGAAATGGTTATATCTTTGGCCATTTGGTAACCGGGGTCGTCCTTGCCAGCGATCTTCTCGCCCTCTTCGAAACGAATTCTGCCCATCTCTTCTGGGTGACAGCTTTTTAGATGAGCCACCTTTTGGGGAATTTTTCCTAGGTGATCCCCTCCTGGGCGAGCTCAGCCTTCCCTTCCCTTGCTCAGGTTTCACCACCTCCTCAAGCTTGTCAAACTCAGCCTCCGTTTCTTCCAAATTGATGTACTTCTTGCATCTCTTAATCACCTTGTCGTAAGTTCGAGCAGGCGTCTTCGCTAACGATGTTCGACATGGTCCTGGTCGCAGACTCCTAATCAATCCTCCCGCCTTTACCTCGTCGCCCGCCGTGGGCACCTCCAAACACATCTGATTGTATCGAGCAACATATTTCCGCAGGGACTCTTTCTCGCCTTGTCGCATCACCATCAGAATGAGGTATGTCTTCTCCTGCGTGACCGCACTTGAATATTGATTGGTAAGTTGTCCTGCAAAATCCTCAAAGTCTCTGATGGAACCGGGAGCTAATTGGTGGAACCAGTCGAGCGCGCCTTCTCGCAAGGTCGACAAGAAAGTCCTGCAACTGACTGGATCCGAGTACCCGTGCAAGACAGACATGTTTTCGAATGCCCTCACCTGCCTTGATGGATCGCTCGACCATCAAAAATCAAGTTTATCTCCCGAAAACTCGCGGGCAATGGTGTAGCTAGAATCTCCCTCGAGAACGGGTGTTCTCGAGCATGCATGTCCGGCCTTCCCTCCACCTTCTCCTGCATCTGCCGGAGCTGCTCAGCCATCCTCTCCATCGCCCTATCTCTGTGATCCCCTCCTCCGCCATAACTCGACACGTCCTCCTCTTGCGTCCCCAGTACCGTGGTCGTTGTGGTAGCAGCCTGGGATGTCTGGTGAGTAACCTGCTGCACAGTCTGCGCCACTGCGTTGGCCATCATTCTCTGCATCTCTTTCCTCGTCATGGTCACCATTTGTTGGGCAGGGGATTGCGGTGCTCCTCCCGTTGGCGGCGCCATCGCCTGCACCAATGGTCCAACCTATTGCGCCACAATCGGGCCTGCTTGCAACGGTGTCAGGGCTTCCGTCGGTGCTGCTTCACGAGTTTCGTGCTCTCTGCTCGTGCCTTCTCCTCCAGCTGGGATCGTCGCACCCTGAGGCATCGGCGTGGGGGTCATTGGTGTTTGTGATGGCCTGGAGAAACCCGGTGGAGGCCCTGCTCCCATCGGTCTTTTCGTCGTCCACGCTTCATCGAACGACGACTGCAAATTCACTCGAGGAACTCCGTCCGCCATAGCTGAGCTCAGAACACAACCTTTTGAACGAAGTCCCATGGACGGCGCCAATAATACAAGTCTCGCACCCCGCCCGGCTGGAAATCGCCTAAAGCTCGCTCTCCTCGCCGGTTGAACACGAAACCTGCACGAAACTCCCACACCGGAGGTGTTTTTCGGTGAAGAGCCTCCAACGCTCAAGTCAGATCTTGAGAGATAATATAAGTGTGTGAAAATATGTAAGAGTATATGAGGTTGTGTTCAAAGTAAGGATTCTCGCCCCTATTTATAGGGGCGAGCTACCTGTTCTACACACGCGAGTAGGGCGAGTTCGGCCAACTGTCCTCTGCTCGTCCGTACAACTGCGCGCCTCCACTATCCTGGATGTCAGGAAACGCGTCCCATTTGTCAGGGAATGGCAGAGTTCGTTATAGGCATGGGCCACTCATAGAACGCCGCGTGTCCTCCCTTTCACGTGCTGGAGATTTCCTTGTGCACTCTGTTGTTCGACCAATTTTGTACGACCACGTCCTATCTGACCATCCTCCCTCGACCAACTCCTCGAGTAACCAGTGTATGTCGACCACTTCTGAACACATTAGTCTCTGCTGCCTGCTCTCTGTCCTCCATTGCAGGTGTCTGGTCCGGTTCGACCATATCATTTGACCCGTTTTGTTTAGGTAATCCGACGAACCGGTCTATTTTCTCCGGTTAACCCAGCAAACCGGACTAGTATATAATATCCCATATCACTATTTATAGGACTTCTACATCTGAGGGAGAACAGGAGTTACATCAGCCACTTAAGACTGAGATAAATGGGCACCATTAACTTGAAAACGTTTCAGGTGTTAAATTACCATTAACCAGGAGGAGTTAACACCATTAACCCCATTAACCCTTCATCACCTGAGCTGTTACATTTCACATGAAGAGTCGGGTGTCCAGATTCATTGTACATGGAGAGGTCTCACTCGGGTTGGGTCAAAACCCGAGTCCAAATTCAAATTGGATTTTTCAGTTGGGCCTAAAATTGCAAATAAATTTGCAGCAAAAAAATATATAGTGATTGGGCCCAAGGCCCAAGCCCAACCGCCCAAGGCTGCCTAAGTCTAGCCCAAAGTCCAATTGCCAAGAACCAAGGACCAATCCCAGTCTCGTGCCTAGGCCCGGGCCGGCCGGCAGGCGGGCGAGCGCGCGTGTGGCTGAAAACAACACCAACACTTGGTGCATAGCTTTGTGCTTGTTGTAACCTCTCCAACTCTCTTTATTATAATAAAGAGAGTTAAACTCATTTAAGAGCCCAATGTGGAAGTGACTCTTGACCCTTCAAATCCCACAACCAACGTTTTACGTGCCCTTTTATGGTAACTTTAACAATTTATTTCTCACTCACCGAAAATCAGTTTTGAGAAAATAAATATACCACTAGTATCTCGGAACGTAGAATTTTTCTATAATATTTAATTCAACTCAAATTAAATATTTAGC
>CACSLK010007726.1:407819-418940 GCA_902706635.1 Striga hermonthica
AGAAATAACAAGTGTAATATCCACTAAAGCAAAGCTTAAGTATATAACACCAACAGACGACTCGACTCATCATCCGGTCGAGCAGCTGGCACTTAAGCCGGTACAAGATAATATGACTATATCAGAGAGCATGGCCAGACACATGCTTATTCCAAGCCTCATCAATTACAAAGTTAAAATCATAAAAATTAAGCCAATTAGCTTAAAGAAAATCATTTCTTAATAGACGCATAGACATTTGAACAATCCATAAGAAGCATACAATAGTCTGAAGATATTAAAGTAAGATGCTTCACATGGGAGTTAGCTAATTGAAAAAATGAGAAGAAGAATATGTCAAGCTTTTTCTCTATAAAACAATCTCCTTTTCTATTATTGGCCCAAGTAAAAGGGTGTCATATACTCTTGGCTTCAACAAACCCCTAAAGTCCTGACAATGGCTCTAAAGTTATAAAGCTGAAATCTTCCCTTCTTAGACCGCCCTTTTTTTCAGAATGACATAAAATATCATTAAGTCTTCACACATAAACCAAGAGCTACCCCAAGGCAGGCTATGTCTAATCATAATTTTCTACTATCTAGCCCTTATATCTACCTCAGCACTATCATAAACAAACACAACCCAGAAAGCATCAGACATACCTCTAAACATTGACCTCCAAACAAAAATCCAAACTTCTCAAATCAACCAGAGATTTGTTCTCTGACCAAGTCAAAAACATACCACCTCACTAATAAAAAGTTTAAAATGATCTTTGTAATTTTGAAGTGATTAGTATTTATTATTTAATAATTAAATAAAATGTTAAATACATAAAAAAGTAACGGTTTTTGGAGGGAAAAGTATCAAATTGCCACATAGGTAAAATTAATTATGTTTTATTAAATGCTATTGGCTAGTAATTATATATATATATATAGATTTGGTAAGATTTTTTAAAATTCAAATGAATATCCAAGACTTTTAAAAGTCTTAACAAATTTAAATTAAACACATCATAATTTTTAAATTCTTAAAAAGTCTTTAAAAATTCAAAATTAATACACCTCTTGAGTTCTCAATTTTCTCTCAATTTTGATGTGAAAATAATGTAAAGGGGCACATGTTAGGAAGAAAATTAAGTTGTCTGAGAGAATCATTTTATCTGAGGTGGAGAATACCAGCCCCAAGTGGTCTGAAGGTTTCCAATAAAATCTTCTATGTGGAATTGTAGAGATTTGGGGGTCCCTCTACAATTTCCCAGTTGCAAGATAATTTTTTTTTTTTATGTTAAGCCAAAGAGTAGGAGATCAGTTGACCATATAATGTTTTGATCGTACAATGTGATTAGATGTTATTATTGTGGTTACATTTATTTTTTTTTTTTAAAAAATTAAAAACGTATTTGAAATTCCTAAATAAATGATAAATAATTAAAAAAAAAAGACGTACCAAAATATACATTACATCCAATTCGATAAACACAATTTAAAAAAAAAAAGTAAATTTTCCAACTTTTCTATTTGTAAATGTTGGCATACAAAAAAGTGAAAGAAAAATAATTAATTATGATATATGCATACAAATAACTCACAATACTTCACAATACTTTATTTACATCTGTGCAGATGCACAAGGTCGAATACTAGTCCTAAGGTATTTAGGGGGTGTATTCAATTGAGATTTCTAAAGACTTATAGGCGGTTGTATTAAATTGAGATTCTTAGGACTTTATAAAGCTTTCTAATTTTGTGACTTTGGTGGACTTTGTAAAACGTTTATGACTTTGGTGGACTTTTTGAGAATAATGGACTTTTTATTATTATTTAGACATTTATATACTTGTAGTTATAACTATTATGTTTGCATAAAATGGCGTAGCATAATAATTAATATCAACAAGAATAAAAAAAAAAAGGTTTTGTATATTAATCCACTAAAAAATTATGAATCAGCCCATTGTTATGCAGAATGAATAAGAAAAAAAAAGAGGTTTGTATATTAATCCTCCAAAAAGTTATGAATCAACTCATTGTTATGCGAAATGAGTTATTCGTGGACACTTTGTTTAGGATTTTTGATATATTAAACGAGCAAACCAATCTGCATTTTCGCGAGTTTCAATGAGTCGAACTTGAGCAAAGTCTTATATTTGTTTGTTAAACGAGCACAAACTTAAATATGTGTCGCACATCTCTACTAAAATGATACTTATTATTAACCCAAAGCATTATATATTTATGTAATTATTGATTAATTGTACTTTTATATTTTTTTGCATCATGCTGCAATATTTAAATACTATTATTAGGATATATTTTAACAAGAAACACATACTGTCGAAAGATAGTAATTATATCTTCTAAAGTTATGAATAATACTCAAAATAATTCAATATTAACAAATAACTATTAGCAAATAAAAAAACTATTTTAATATTTGAAAGTAGACATTTAGAAACAAAACGAGAGAACAAATGAATTATTGGCAAGTGCAAACTATACATGCGTTTAACCTTTGAAAAGTCAGATTCACAATATAAAGCAAAAGGAGAGAATAAATGTATACACACATAAAATAATCATAATAAAATTAAATAAAATAAAAGACCACATTAAATATATCTAATGAAAATAAAAATTATACAAGCTATCAAAATAAATGAGTAAAATAACATAGTATGAAAGTGATATAGATATAAAGCCGTGTTACAAAAAGAAATAAAGTATGAAGAGAGCTGTTGATGGACGAATCCGTTCAACGGTTAAGATAAATTTTAATAAAGATTATGAAGAGAGAATGAGAAAGATATACTATTAAATTAGTTTTTTTTTTTTTTTTTTATAATTACGAGGTCAGCCTTTGATTATGAGGTCGACACTTTTCTTATACTTGGGAATAATTACGAAATTTATTACAGATTCTAGAGAGAGAAAGTAGTAGTTGATGATTTCAACAACTCAAAATAAATGAAATGAGTCTTCTATTTATAGTAGTCTTAAATTCAGTACTGTTCGCGTACTGTTCATCCTGTCTTGTTGCACAGTGATTCTACAGGGCAGGTCGCCGCCGCTCTGACAGTTATTAAATGCGATTTGAGGTTTCTTCAATCATTATCTGTCAGACATTTAATGCACACATGAGGGACGACAATCCTTTTTGTCGGGCTAGATACCATAAGGTGGTATACTAGGGTGACAAGTCCAATCGACAATCATCAGCTTCCAAGTGACAATATTATATCACTTTCGAACCCTGCGTTCGTGTGGGAGCCGACACCAAAGAATCTTCAGGTTGGACTTTCGACATTTATTGATCCTCCTGTTCTTGGGGGAACCTATTTCTCCGATCGGCGTCCGAGGAGGTCGACAGTACAATTAGTCGGTCAGGATGCCGACCTCGGAGATTGTATTAGTTGTCGCCCTGATTATCTTTTCTTGCCGGTCCAGCTTGGCATCTCGCATTTACTAGCTCACCTGTTTGAGTTGTGAGATCGTGTTCTCCCGGTACCTTGTCCGAAGAACCAGGAATCTTAGGCCAGCCCAACTAGGTATCAACAAAGTTACATAAGTTGAGCAAACTTTGATAAGGTTTCTGCTGTGACTTTTTTTTTTTTTTTTTTTTTGGTAACAAAAGTCTCTTAAAGCCTCACAATTTAAAAAGTTTCATAAAACCTTTCTACTCTAAATACCAGATGACTTACAGAGACTCTCATGAAATTCTAATTGAATACCTATTTAGAGACTTATACAAAACTAGTACAATGCCCGTTTATTACACATGTGCTTGCTACTTTTTTTTTCTTAAAATCTAAAATTAATGATAAAATGTAGTTGAAAATTTAAATACCTTTTATAAAAATATATATATTATTATATATTTAGTATGAAACTTTTTAATAGTGCGACTTATCTGTGTTATATTATAATAAATTTTTTAACTTACCACATATAACTACATTAAACATAAATATATCAATTGAGAAATAATTTTTTTTTCTAATGAATTTTCGTAAATATTATTATAATGATAAATATAATTTATTTATTTCATATATACAATATGGATGTCAAATCGAAGATCATCAAAAAGATGATTAATTTGATATATTATATATGTAAAACCGATAAGAAATACAAAAGTTATCAACTTTTAAAATACATTTATAATTCAATAGCTAATTGTAGGAAGCAAATCAAAAGTGAGAGATATATTAGTCACTTAGTGTCTCATTATGTCAAATTACAAAAAAAAATTAAAGGGTTATATTAGTAAAAGTGATATTAAAATACATAAGTTAGCTAAATAATATTTTGGAATGCCCTAACCTAGATTATTAATTATTATTATATCAATATTATTTGTCTCAACCTAATTACGAAGCATGATTCTTCGCCAAGTAGGATTTCGAAGCACCAAAAAAAGCCACGTAAGCTAAGCGTATTTGGCGCATTCGGGAATTATATATAGGGGGTCTGTAAAAGTCTCACTTGAATCATAAGAATAAGTAAGAGTCATCCATTTTTCGTTATTCAATTATTATACTAATCATACCATAATCCTCCCTATATATTATTCCCAAATACATTGAGCCTACGTGGCTGCTTCTGGTATTCCGGAATCCTACTTCGTAAAGAATCATGCTTCGTAATTAGGTTTGGAAAAATAATATTTATATATTAATAATTAATGATTTAGGTTTGGACATTTCATAAATATTATTTAGCTAACTTAGGTATTTTAATATCAATTGCACTAATATAACCCTTTATTTCTTTGTAATTTTACATAATGAGACACTAAGTGACTAATATATCCCTAACTTTTGATTTGTTTCCTTCAATTAGCTAGTGAATTATAAATGTATTTTAAAAGTTGATAACTTTTGTATTTATTATCGATTTTACATATATAATATATCAAATTCTTTTGATGATCTTCGATTTGACATCCATAATGTGTATATGAAATAAATAAATTATATTTATCTCTATAATGATAAAAAATAATAATATTTATTAAAATTCACTAGGAAAATAAAATTATTTCTCAATTGATATATTTATGTTTAATGTAATTGTAAGTTAAAAAAATTATTATAATATAACATAGGTAAGTTGCACAAATAAAAAATGTCATACTAAATATATAATAATATATACTCCATATTTTTTACAAAAAAATATTAAATTTTCAACTACTTTTCTCATTAATTTTAGATTTTACTAGTAATATAATTATATCTCAATGTCTAAATTGGCCGCCACTATTTAAAAGCCTCCTTCAGTATTTTTCAAGTAAGAAAAAGGTAAAGGTTAAAAGGAGCAACAGAATTTCGTAAAACCCTAAACCCCTGATTATTTTTTCCGACGCGGAGAATCTCACTGCGCCGCCGGAGTACTGACGCCGGCTATAATTTCGTTTCTTGATTTCTTTCCTCTGTTCGGTAACGAGAATTAGGGTTGGTTCTACTGATCAATTCACGGTTAGTTATGATTTTTTCCTCGTTTGAAATTTATGTTTTGCTGTGTGATGTTTTACGTTTCGCCATTGGAAAAAAAATTCTTCGTCCGGCGGCCCATGAAGTTTAATTTCACTCTTATTTTTTGGAAATTGTCCTTGTTTTTGATGTAAATTGATGTATACACTGTATGCCATCTTTGTGAATGTTTGCAGTGTTAAAATCATGCCCTTGTGTTTGTATCTCCTGAAAAGGGTGATCATGCGGTCTCATACTGGAAGTTGATTGCTTTATTCAGACTGAAACTTCATGTCACTGTGTGTGTGTTTCTGGAACTGGGGCATGTATAGTCGGTATAACTATTATATTCTTATCAACTGAACATATACTTTTGGATGAAGTACAATCGCGTTCCTTGAATCTATATCAGATCTTTCATATATCCAGTTGTCCTAGAAGAATTACATATAGCAACATTAGCAGATGCATAATTTTGGATTTGGAGTTAGTCAAGGCATATTTTCTTTCACCACCCTTTGGAGATTAATTTGGGATTTTCATTGAAATATATGCTTAGGATATTTTGAAAATTTATTATTACATAGCAGATAGCTTCTTTGCTTCCATTATTCTAGAACCATGTTTCAGTTTGGTGGTGCTTTTTTGAGTGATAATTTTGTTCAAAGATGGATTTGGTGAAGTATCTTCGATTTCCAAAAGAGTCCTAATCCAGAAGTGTTGTTGGACTCAACTTTTTGTCTGTTGGATGTATTTCATCTACATTTTTTCATTCACATCTTTGTTGTTGTTGTTGAGACTTAACATGGATTGTTAAAATTCATCTGGGAGTCACAACTGTAAATTGTTTGGCACTTTACCAATTCATAGTTTTGCGGTGTACATTGCTATTAAATACCCTCTTATGAGGTTAATATTGTAGTACACAAACAGAAGAAGAGAGGGAGAGAAACAAATTTAAGCCATTTGGAAAGATAATTGATTTTCTCTGTGAATTGAGTACGCTTTTATGGCACTTTTGGTATTGTAGCGTTGAAAAAATTAATGCATCCTTGACCATGTGTTTGCTTATGCTCTGTTTTTGTTTTTCATCACAGCATTGATGGAAATATCTATTACTGACGCCGCCTATCCTGGCTCAGATGCCCAGCCCAAGAACAGCAAACGCAGGCGGAAAAAGTCCATGGTCTGGGACCACTTCACAATCGAGACTGTAAACCCCAACTGCACCAGGGCATCCTGCAATCAGTGCAAGAGATCGTTCGCCTACATATCTGGCACAAAGTTAGCAGGCACCAGTCACCTAAAGCGGCACATCGCATCGGGAATATGCCCTGTTGTCCGGCACAGTAAGGAGAAAGACGAACTGAGTCCAGAATCGCAGACTCCAAGAACCAATATATCTGCAAATGGGTCCAACTTACAAAGAAAACGGTATAGGGCTGGCAATGGAGTAGCCAGAATCCAATTGAATGGCCATAGCAGCAGTTATAATGTTATTAACAGTACTAGTAAAATCAATGCTAGTAATTTCAGCCATGAACTTGCGAAATTAATAATTCAGCACGACTATCCGCTCTGCATGGCCGAGCACTCTGGATTTATTGATTTCGCTCGGAGCCTTCAGCCTCAGTTAAATATTAACAGTTTGGGCTCAGTGCAAGAGCAAATCATAGCAATTTACAACAGAGGAAAGCAGAAGGTTGTGGATCTTCTCACAGGAATACCTGGACGGGTTAACTTGATGTTGCATCTGTGGACTTCAACTCAAGGCCTGGACTACTTTCTCCTAACGGGTCAGTTCACCGATTACGACTGGAAATTGCAAAGAAGGGTATTGAATTTTTCAGCTGTAAATTTCCCCAATTCCGAGATGGCTTTTAATGGCGCTGTGACTTGTATAAATGAGTGGAGCTTGGAAGGCAAGGTTTTTACTGTCAACCTCAACTCTGGTTGTCCGAATGAAAATGCCAGGGAGAATCTCAGAAATGTACTCTCTATTAAGAACCCCGTTATTCTAAAGGGCCAGCTTTTAATCAAGAGTTGCTATGCATGTGTGTTGAGGAGCCTTGCGATGGATGCAATAGGGTCCGTGAAGGAGGCTGTAGAGAAAGTACGCAAGTGCGTGAAGTATATCAAAACTTCGGGGGCCAACGAGGAGAAATTTAACAAACTAAAACAGCTCCTCCAAGTCCCGAGCACAAGGGACCTAATGATGGATGACGTGCACAAATGGGACACCACCTTCCAAATGCTGACGGCCGCCTGTGAAGTTAAACAGGTGTTCTCCTGTTTGGATACTTCTGGTTTGGAGTACAAGTCTACCCCATCCATGGAAGAATGGAGGTTGGTCGAGATACTGTGCACGTTCTTGAAAATATTTCAAGAGTCTGCCCGTAAATTAACCTCGCCCTTGTACCTGCCGGCCAATATGTTTTTCCGTGAAGCCAGCGATATATATCTTGAGCTGATGCATGCCGCTTGGAGCCAGGACCCGTTTATTAGCACACTGATTAAGCCGTTGCACGAGAAATTCACTAAATATTGGGAGGAAAATTTCTTGGTCTTGGCAACTGCTGCTGTGCTGGACCCGAGGATTAAAGTGGAGCTTGTGGAGTCGAAACTTTTGTGCATGTACGGTCAGGATGTCAGGAATTGGGCTTCAACTGTTGGTGAGAGCTTGCATCAGCTTTATGTCGAGTATGAAGCCGATAATCTCGTTAAGTCAGAGGTGGTTGAACCACATGAGGATATTCTTCTAACTGAAGGTGATGATTTATTGAATTTTGATGTGGATATTTCTGATTTCATGGAGGATCCAGATATAAAGTCGGAACTAGACGAGGGATGTGTAGAGGAGCACGTTTTTCATGAAAACAACATGAAGTCGGGATTAGAAAGGCATCTGGAGGAAAACGTTTTTCAGGAATCGCCCATGAGTCTTGAGTTGGATCGGTATCTGCAGGAGCCCTTGGAGCCGTATGATCAGGAGATTGATGTGTTGGGCTGGTGGAGGATGTGCAGGTCGAGATATCCGATTTTGTCAAGGATAGCTTGTGATGTTTTGTCTGTTCCTTTTATTGCCATTCCTCCAGAAAATGTGTTTGACGATAGAGAGAAAAGGTTGGAACAGTATGGAAGTTCGTTGTGTCCCAGGACATTGCAAGCTGTCGTATGTGCTAAGGATTGGGTTGAACTGTGATTCTGCAGAATCTTGACATGGTTTTTCATCAGGGATTGTTACGCTGTAGCTGAGGAAATTGACTTCCTTCGATTTTTTAATTCTTTTTCGTTTTATTCCACATACATTTTTGTAGATGTTGCATATCTCGTTTGAGTAGGAATAGAATAGAATGTCAACATTCTTTACTTTGTTAGTTACAGTTTTTAAAAAGAATGTTTTATCTTCCCTGGTGAGAGGGATATTGAGTGAAACTGCCCTCCCTACCTCTCCTTTGATACCAATAACTAACTTCAATTGAGGGAAACGTTCTGTCAATATTCCAGTTCATCCACTTTTCACTTTTGGTGTCCTATTAATTTTACTTAATAAATTTTGATATCCATTGTTTTGTATATTATCAATTTTGTCTAAAATGTTATAAAATTGTTAAAAAAAACAAGTAACTAACACGGTCGGGATTGTTAAGCTCACTGTGACCTTTAAATTTGTCGAAAAAGTAGAAAAAAGCCTGAAAAAATGATCAGAAAATCGTAGAAATTGGTAATCAAATTAACATCAAATATGAACTCAAAACATAATATTAGTAAAAGGTTAGTGTAGCTCATGAAATGAAAAACAACATAAGAGTTCATACATCATCTTTTGACAATCTCGTTGACAGTCGTCGATTGAACTATGCATGTTGCATCGCTCACAGTAAATCTAGCAACTTCCTTAGTTTATATATGACAATTGGAAGTTTCAACTGGTGATCAAGAGTCTTTTAAATTCTTCAATTAAATAGTTTTCGAAACATATATGTTTCATGAAAATTCAATGATTGGATTTTCAATAGCAATATGGCAAACTTTAAGGCATATTGTATATTATTAGAAATTTTAACAATAATTTGATGAATTTTGGGTAATTGTATGATGAAATAAAATGTGTCGTTGGAAAGATTGAGTCGATGTTTTCAAATGATATATGATTTTGATGAAATCCACTGTCAAATAGCTAGCGACTAGCCGACTAAAGATACAATGGTCGGCGAAGAAGGTAATGTTAATTATTTATCTTTATTTTATTGTAATATACTAATCCTTTTATTATTAATTTAGAATACCGTATTTAATTAAAATTTTAATTACGTAAGTAATTTAATATTAGCTCTGTCGGGTTTTAATGGAAAAAGTAGCACTTTGAATGAAAATTGACTAACAGACCATACACTATGTTAGAAATCGATTAATTTAAGTATATATATGAGATACCAAATATGAAAAGTGAGTAAAAGTTATGTACTAAATAGATCTTTTTTTTTTTTTGAATATATTGTGGTTATTAACTATTTTTCTAAAAACCTAGATTTTACAGAGAGGTCAAATAAGGCTTCGTATTTTGAAATGTGGTAATAGGTGCAACTTTTTTTTTTTTCGAACGTCAATTATATGAATAACTTAAACCTCAAAAGAGTACAACCGAAGTGTCAAGTGACACACCAGAAGACTGGACCAATCGTCATTGTCGACACACACAAGAGGGTACAAACTCTATCAAAGGAGGAAAACAACCACAAAACAAAACTCCATATAAAAGAGAAAAACAGACACAGCTCCACTAAAAGCAGACACAACTGCACTAAAAGAGACAAAACAACAAAATAAAAATAAAAAGCAACATACACCTAATAAACAACAAGATAGAGTAAAACCTCCCCTAAACCTAATAGCTGAAACCCAAAACCACTTGAACCATCTACCCAAGTCACACCCCAACAAAGAAAACCAACTGAGCACCAAAACTAGGCTCCAAACCCGAAAACTGCGGCCACTCTACCGCCTAGACGAAGTTTCGGCCCATATCTGAGCCCCGAATACCTTCACAGTGGGGGAAAAGAAGGAGATCCATCACGAACCCATCGGAGGAATAGAAGGGAGAGATCGAGGAGATGACAACCTGCAACCGAGCCACCCAACTCGAAGGACCTGCAACCCGGCTGAACAGGGGCGCACGGGACCGCGAGTTGGGCTCGCCCAAGCCAAAGTCACTCTCCAGGAAGAACATGGCCGCATAGATCGAGCCTCCAAACGGACCGACAAACTCCTGTAACTGGCCTTGCAAGAGTAGTCGACGACCTCGCCGAAGGCGGGGGATAAACCGAAGAGCGAAAATTGCCACTGGCCAACCACCCGTAGCACTCCTAGAGGCGGAAATGAAGCACCCAGTCGAGACTTGGCCAGAACGGCCCGGTGACCACAGGAGTCGCGCCGCCGGAAAAGGGGGGGCTGCGTTGGGGATAGGGTTTTATTTTTTTCGCGGCGGAGAAAAGGGGAAATTAGGGATTTTGTAAATTAAGTCATTGTAATAAGGACTTACGTATTATGTGAAACGTATATGGTCATGAACGGATTTATACATAGGCGAGCTAATATAGGTTATTATACTTGTTAATAGAATTTTCTAGGTGAAAGATGGCAAAAAAAAAAAAAAAAAAAA
>CACSLK010007726.1:424214-451657 GCA_902706635.1 Striga hermonthica
TGATTTACGTTTCCGCTGACGATGGTTTTTGATGAACTTATGTTTTGACTGGACTTTTGGAACAATTATGCTTTCAGTAATCGTATGATTTTATTAAAAATTAAGATAACGGTTTTTCCAAATAAGTCACGTTTTAACGGTAGCACCCCGAATCATTTTTCGCAAAGTAAAAGGTTTTATTTTTAAATAACTTTGCGAAATTTTCGCACTCTGATTTTACGATAAGGCGGGGTGTTACATAAAGGACTCGGTGGTCTTGCAAAGAAAATGTTGGAGACAAGAAAGCACATAACTTATGCTTTGATCTACAAGCTTCTAACTTTGGTTTTAGTTCTTCCAGTTGCCACAATTCCGTGGAAAGAGTATTTTTGGCTATGAATCTCGTGAATAATCCACTCCACAATAGAATGGGAGGTCAATGGATGAATGATTATTTACTTGTTTATATTGAGAAATATGTATTTAATAGCATTAGCAATGATGCTATAATGCATCGATTTCACAATATGAAATCGTGTCGTGGACAGTTACCTTCCCTTCATTGACTGAAAAGTTGTAATAGTTTTTTTTAACTGAACTGAATTTAAAGAAAATATAGTATTTCTTCATTTCATATTGCTCTGGCTGATTGAAAATCATGCGTCCGCTATATGGTCATATTTGTAAAATTAAATCAATTTTTGAAATTTCTACCGTCCATCTCATATCATCTCAAATGTGTTATCATAATTTTCTCATGCAGATTCGGGTCAGTATTGGAGATCAGTCATAAAAAAAAATCTACAATGCATAATGTAAGGACTCGAACCATGAACAGAGAAGTGGCCAAAAAATGATAAGAATTCAAACATGCATCAAAGTACTTTATAGGGATATATCGCTTGAATTAATCTAAACATGGTGTAATGGTATTTATATTGTACCTTCAACACAGTATTTTATCTATTTTAGTTGTTATATATAATGTTGTGTTGTCCAATTGTATACCATTGACTATCCGCCTATCAAAAAATAGTTCAAGTAATGAATAAATTCCATATATCTTGTAATCAAAAAATAGTTCAAGTAATTAATAATTTTTCTAAAACATTTTGTGGAAATTTCATAATTAATAATAACTAATTACTATTATTTTACCTTCATATAATGTTTATGGAATGTTTATACTAAGTTTATCGCAAACTTCATTATAAAATGTTGGGTTCTATTAGGAACGACAACAACATGCACAATATTGAACTTATCAAAATAAATCCTAACGCAGCGGAATCTATAGTTAGGATATGGACGTTACCTTTTTGAAATTTTTGTAGACTCAGAGACGATGTTGAATACCGTCGATGAAGTTCGTCTGAACATCACAATCTAATGGGCAGATGAATTTGGCCTTAACTCGATCCTAATCGAGAAATCGAATGAAGCTTGGTCACACGGTTGGTTGGTCTCGGCGTCGGGTGCAACGAATTGGTCGCGGTTGCGGACGGGAGCAGGCGGGCTGGTCGCGAACGCTGGCATGTGTCGCCGACTCATGCGGATGCGCGTAGGGCGCTGGGCTGGACGTGCGGGTCGCTAGTACACGGGGACGGGCACTGGGACTCATTGGGAAGGCGCGCGCGTGAGGGTGCATCACTCCTAGGCTGGGGCGGACTGGGCGCTAGCGACTGGGCACATGCGGGCGTGCGTTGCGGGTTTTCTGGGCATACGCGGACTGATGCGCGCATACTCCTTGCGCTGAGAACGAGGGCGACATTTGATGAGCGGCGATGGCACAACGCGAGCAGGCAGGGAGGCGCTGGGAGCTCGCGGGCGTCGCTGGGCGTCGTTGTTGGGAGTTGGGATCGAGCCTGGCTGGGCACGGTTGCGGGCGGTAGCTCGCAGTTCTGATCGGCTGGGCTCGGGTGGCTTCCAGCGACAGAGGGCAGCGTCGGCGATTTCCGGCGGTGGCCCACGACGACGAGAATGACCGAAAATACATGAAAGAAGGTTCAAATATATTTGTACCAAAAATGCTTCTAACGAATTACCTAAACACCGAATTCGATTAATCTTGGAGGAGCAATTAATTGAATCTCCCTAACTCTCGAACAAAGCTATTTCTCTCTTGTATGTAGGTGAGAAAATCGGCCAACATAACATTTGTACAAGTGGTTGGGACATGGTGTATTTATAGGCTCTATTAGGGACCTTAAGGAGGTGCTAATATATGGGTTTATCCCATTAGGCCAAGAAATTCTAATTCTACTCCATGTAATACTCCAAACATGGATAGAACTCTCCTACTAATCATCACTTTCCAGAACTCTCAAGTCTAACCTTAGAAAAAAATTCTAGTAGGAATATTCCCTTCCCCATGGAATATTAATTATGGAATAAAATTAATTCCTCACTAAATAGAATTAAATAATAAAACATCCCACTAGAGTAATAATATTGCTCTCCCCATTTAGCTTCTAATTTATCTAATAAATTCGAACCTCTATGATTAAATAATATTAATCTGATTGATCGATTTACCTCCCTATGTTGAAGATATAACGTCAGTCAATTAATTAAATTACAGAAAAAATAATTAATCAACTTCTTATTCATTTCCGAAACTAGTACCACTCAGTTTATTAACCATTATGTCGGGCAATCGTCCACCTGCAGGGTTTAACATAATGTTCCTTCCTGAGCTCATTTCGGGGACGTCATCAATCCAGCGCACTGGAACATAGTGACCGTAAATTTATAACATCACATAATTTGAACATCCCTCATTTACCAAAGTAACGAGTATGTCATCCTAACAGAATAGGAATCACCCTTGGCAAATCAATTAAACAAGAAATGAATACGTATGCCTATTTTAAATTATCTTACAACTTAAGAGAATGCATCAATCACCGAAGGTCTAGATTACAACGACGGTCAGTGGATCTCATAATCTTATCCTTCCGCAGTCCTGTTCAACACCTATCATAAGTGCCAGTGTAATCTTCCAGTAAAAAACCAACTGAATCAAGAATACACTACAGTCTTTGTCCAGGAGAGGTCTCACTGCCTGTCTAAACTATGAACGGATAGTTTAGTCTTATAAGGAACTTATATGTGATCTTTCTCTTCGAAACACTTCGAACCACACTATCTCAATATAAGACAAGGTGTTTGATTGCATAAATAAACAAACTGCAAGCATATGTACTTTGACTGAAACATGATGGCCAGATCAAAATGGAATTGATAGAATCTGCAAAACATAGCTTTTACAGCATACCTCTAACACAAACATCATAAAATTTGAATTTACTACTGCTTCGCTGTTATCACAGAACACTGTGATCGCAGCAAGGCAAACTCGGTACCACATCAAGGTGGAGGAGAAAATTCCTGAGCCTGACATCTTATTTCGCTGTCTTTGAGGCTGCTACATATTCAACCTCCATGGTTGAGTCTGCCACGCATTTCTGCTTGACACTCCTCCCTACAATGGCTCCTCCTCCTAAAGTAAACAAAAACCCAGAGGTTGACTTGCTTTTGTCCCAGTCTGCCTGGAAGTCAGAATCGGTATAACCCAACGGAAGCAATTCATCTGTCTGGTAAACCAACATGTACTCCTTAGTCCTTCTCAAGTACTTGAGTATATGTTTTACCGCAGACCAATGTTCCGGTCTTGGATTACTCTGATATCTTGCTACCATGCCCACGTCATAACAAATATTAGGTCGCGTGCACAACATCGCATACATGAGGCTTCCTACTTCCGATGCATAAGGAACTACTTTCATGTCCTCTACCTCTTGAGGAGTCTTCGGTGACATCCTCTTAGATAGAGGGATTCCATGTCGAAAGGGTAGATCCCCTTTCTTTGAATCCTGCATGTTGAATCGTGTTAGGACATTATCTATGTATGTGGATTGGGATAGGCACAACTTTCTCTTCTCTCGGTCCCGAATGACTCTGATTCCGAGAACATGTCCTACTTCTCCCATATCCATCATATAAAACTGCTTAGACAACCATACCTTTGCGTTCAACAACATCTTCACACTGTTTCCAATGAGAAGAATGTCATCTACGCATAGCACAATAAACACCACCACGATTTCTTCACTTTTCTTGTACACACAGTGCTCATACTGACATTGGGTAATCCATACGACTGGACAACCTCGTCAAAACAAATGTTCCACGACCTCGAAGCCTGCTTCAGCCCATAAATGGACCTTTTTAGAATCCTTCTGGTTGCTTGATATAGATGTCCTCGTCCAAATTTCCATTAAGGGAAGCGGTCTTAACATCCATTTGCCAAATCTCATAATCCATACGAGCGGCCACAACCAAGATAATCCTGATGGATTTGAGCATATCCACCGACGAAAAGGTTTCCTCATAATCGATCCCCTCTTCTGAGTGTACCCTTTCGCAACAAGCCTAGCCTTGAAAGTCTCAACCTTCTCATCTTCTCCTTACTTTCTTTTATAGAACCACTTGCATCCAATGGCACGTATGCCACTGGGTGGCTCTACAAGATCCTAGACCTGATTGGAATCCATGGACTCCATCTCAGACTTCATCACCTTTTTCTAAGACTCTGCGTCCTGATCTTGGAGTGCCTCATTGTATTTCCATGGGTCGATTTCAAGCATGTCTGGGCCGGCCTCAGAAGACTCTCCCAGACCCATGAATTGTTCGGGCTTCCGGACAACTCTCCCACTACGACGAGGTACTATCTGCTCAGGTGCATCATTAGTGATATGGGTTGCAGTACTTTGTGGTGTAGCATCAGGTGCACTCGGTAACGAAGTACTTACTCCCTTTATCTCATCGAGGACATGTCTACTACTGGTCTTATAATCTAATGCGTAGTCTTCCTAGAAGAACCTTGCATTCGTGCTAACGATTACTTTCTGGTCCTCGGGACTATAAAATAGACAACCTTTTGTTTCTTTAGAATATCCCACAAACAGCCTTACTTCTGATCTGGGTTCGAATTTATCAGTATCGGTTCTCAGCACATGTGCTGGGCTACCCCAAATCTTGAGATGCCTTAGACTGGGCTTGTGCCCAGACCACAACTCAAATGGTGTAGACAGTACTGATTTAGAAGGTACTCTATTCAGAATGTATACTGTTGTTTCTAGGGCATATCCGTAAAACGAATCTGGTAATTTATTATTACTCATCATTGCCCTAACCATTTCCATAAGAGTTATATTCCTTTTTTCTGCTACACCGTTCTGCTGGGGTGTGCCCGACGCAGTCAACTGGGATGTAATCCCATTATCCGTCAAGTAGTTCCTAAATTCGTTTGAGAGATACTCGCCACCATGATCTGATCGTAGTGACTTGATTCTTTTTCCTAAATGCTTCTCCACAACTGCCTTATACCCTAAGAACTTCTCAGAACATTCAGACTTGTGATGATAGAAAAATGTACCCATATCTTGAGTAATCATCGATAAATGTAACGAAGTACTCGAAACCACCTCTCGCTTGAACATTCATAGAACCACGTAGATAAGAATGAACTAGCCCTAACAAATCTTCGACTCTATGCCCCTTTAACTTAAAAACCCTCTTAGTCATTTTACCTTCCAGGCAAGACACGCAAGTTGGAAAAGCCTCAGCTTCTAACGACCCCAAGGGCCCGTCTGCTACCAACCTTTGAATCCTCCTAAGGTTTATATGACCAAGTCTTAGATGCCAAAGATATGTCTCGTTCATTTTCGAAGGTTCCTTTCTCTTATTTATATTAGATGATGAATTATGTAATTGTTTCTGTTGCAGTGGGGATGACTTAGATTCTAGAATATACAGATTGTCTACTAATGATCCAAAACATATGAACTTTTTGCCAAAACGAATAACTTTTTTATTGAAAGTAGCAGAAAAACCGTTCATAAACAACTTAGAAACTGAAATCAAATTCATTCTAAAGCTAGGAACATAAAGACAATTTTTCAAAACTACAATCCTAACTAAACCAAAATCTAAATAGACGTCTCCCACTGCAAATGCTGACGCTCTACTAACATCGCCCGAGTAGATGGTAACTTCTCCTTCTCTAAGCCGTCTAGTCTCCTGGAACCCCTGCAATGTATTGTAAACATGATCAGTGGCTCTCGTATCTATACACCAGGTTTTGGGCGATAACACTGCTAAACATGTTTCAACGACTAAAGAAAACGATGTACCTTTATCGAACTTCTTGAGGAGAGGGAAGTCCGCCTTCCAGTGTCCTTGCTGCTTGCATCTGTGGCACTTGCCTTTCGGCTTCTTCGCCTTCTGTCGAGGGGGCGCGTCGTTCATGACCGCCTTGCCCTTTTCTGCGGACTTCTTTCTCTTATTGCCCCTAGGAGCCTTAGAATTAGAAGCTTCACCCCGTTGGGCGACCATAGCTTGGGATTTCTAACGAAACAGGCCCTCTGCCAAGTGAAGTTCGAAAACATGTTCCGGAAGAGTCATTAACATCTTATTCAAGTTGTAATTCAACCAGAATTGTTCGAAGCTCTTTGGCAAAGACTGGAGCACTATATCGACATGGGTTTCCCCGTTAATAAATGCCCTAAGAATATCCAACTCATTCAGCTGGGCCATCATAGCAAGAACATGTTCCCTTATGGGAGTGACCTCATGCATGGTCATATTCATCCGAGCCTTCATGGCCTCTTGTCGGGCAGCCCGAGACTGATGACCAAACAACTCCTTGAGATTGATGAGCATCTCTGCTATTGTGTTCATAGACTGATGTTGATGTTGAAGTACATTTGACAATGATTTCAAGATGTAACACTTCGCCATTTTGTCAGTCTTTTTCCACCGAGCATACGCCTTTTCTCTTGATCTAATGCATTCTCAGCGGGCACATCCGGACAAGCCTCAACAATAGCAAATTTGTACCCCTAAGCAGTTAATCCAATTTTCTTTTCCAGTCAATGTAATTGGGACCAACAAGTTTGTTTTCTTTGAGAATTACGGACAACAGATTGAAAGGCATTTTGTATTCCTGGGTCATGCAAACATAGTCTTTACTCAGTCAAGTAGTTTAGAATTTAACATCAAATATTGATCCCATACAACAATATTCAAATAAATTCACAAACACCTCAAAGCACCGAATCCCCGTAGGCCACTGAGTGTGGACGTCAACGACTCAAACATTCGCAAGAGGAGGTATGAATCCCATTAGCATAACATACTGCCAAGCAGTACTTAACTAATAGTCGGTCCATCTTTTGGCCAGCGCAATTAACTTATAAAAGAATAAAAACGACCTTTTTCTTTGGGAATATCATAATTATTTGAACTTTAAGCGTAACCCATTAATTGATGCTTAGTGTGCTACCAAAATTATACATCCACATTTGGGTGACCCGCACGCTTTTGAAATAGCTCACTCTAACCATCCCGAAGGAGATTCGTCCTTGTGAACTATGAAATAAAACGTCCTTTAGGCTCGAATTAAATCACTTCACTGACAAACCTTATAATGGAGGCCTCGGATGTTATTTATTTCAACCCATTACACACTTAATATAATTTTTGTTTTATGGGATTTTCCTACACATTCTCCTAATAATCCAATTTGCACATAATCAGTCAAATCACATAAGAACATGCATGATTAATAAGCAATAATAAACTAGGAATTATAATCCAACTATCATGGTCATTAATCAATCTCTAATGTTACGGAGAAAACACAATCTTGTCGTACAAAAAGGTCATTTTTGCATCAATCCAAAGCTACAAAAAGGTTTTATGAGATTCATAAGGTCTGCGCGCTCTATCAATTTCTAGCATTTTGTATATTTTTTTCTTTTATCTGAGAATTTTTTAAAGGGAAGGTTCAAAAACATATTTATTCAGACTCAGATGGAGAGATGCATTGGAGCACTGACGTGTATCATGCACGTGGGAGAGGGGAAAAGAAGAAGACGAGGACACTCCCATTTGATCATTGGATGTTGAGAAAGAAAGCTTCGTGGTTCGACAAGCCGTGGTTATCGTTACCCTTTGTTGAATGTGCTCTCCGATTCAGGTATTGGAACTCCCCTTTCGCAGTGACTCCCACTCTTCATGTTGAACTGGTCGTCACCGGGAAAGACTCCATTTGATGATCACCATGGCATTCGTGTACGTGTTTATGCCTCGCCCCGTCAAGGTTGGTCCACGTCCGCCGGATCAACAATGAATAATATAAACAACAATTACATAATTCATCCTATGACCCACGTAGGAGCCGCACATGAGTTTTTTATAAAACCAGTAAACTATGCGGTGTCTCACTGCGAGAATAATTTATTACAAGCATTCACCAACCCAATAACTTCTCTACATGTCCAAGACTTATAAAACAACATACATTCAAACATTAATTAAAATCTATACATACGGGCCATAACAGTCGGATTCAAAATCACCTGCAAAAAGCCTTATTACAATTTCTAATCTACTATGTCGTTGCGTCCATACGCAATTAATTCATGTAAACAGGCAAGTCCAAATTCAAACTGTGCACGAAGTTGAATTAAACCTGGGCTCTGATACTAGTGGTTGGGTTTTATTAGGAATGACAACAACATGCACAATATTGAAGTTATCAAAATAAATCCTAAAGCAGCAGAATGTATAGTTAGAATATGGACGTTTCTTTTTTAAAATTTTTGCCGACTCAGAGACGATGTTGAATATCATTGATGAAGTTCGTCTGAAAACCATAATCCAATGGGCAGATGGATTTGGCCTTTACTCGATCTTAATTGAGAAATTGAACGAAGCTCGATCACACGGTTAGTTGGTCTCGGCGTCCGGTGCAGCTGCTTGGTCGCGGTCGCGGTCGTGGATGGGAGCAGACGGGCTGGTCGCGAACGCTGGCAGGTGTCGCGGACTCGTGCGGATGTGCGTCGGGCGCTGGGCTGGACGCGCGGGTCGCTGGTACACGCGAAAGGGCACTGGTACTCATTAGGAAGGCGCGTGCGTGCGGGTGCAGCACTCCTTGACTGGGGCAGACTAGGCGCTGGAAACTGGGCACACGCGGGCGTGTATTGCGGGACTTCTGGGCATACGTGGACTGATGCGCGCGTATTCCTTGCGCGCTGGGAACGAGCGCGACATTTGACGAACAGTGATGGCACAACGCGAGCAGGCAGGGCGGCGCTAGGAGCTCGCGGGCGTCGTTGTTGGGATCTAAGATCGAGCCTGGCTGGGCACGAGTGGGGCGGTAGCTCGCGGTTGTGATCGGCTGGGCTCGGGTGGCTTCCGAAAACAGAGGCGGCGACGGCTATTTCCAGCGGTGGCTCACGGTGGCGAGAATGACCGAAAATATATGAAAGAAGGTTCAAATATATTTGTACCAAAAAGCCTTTTAACGGATTACTTAAACACAAACTTCGATTAACCTTGGTGGAGCAATTAATCGGATCTCTCTAACTCTCGAACAAAGCTATTTTTTTCTTGTATGTAGGTGAAAAAATCGACCAACATAACATTTGTACAAGTGGTTGGGACATGGTGTATTTATAGGCTCCATTAGGGACCTTAAGGAGGTGATAAATATGAGCTTATCCCATGAGGCCAAGGAATCATAATTTTACTCCATGTAACACTCCAAACAAGGATAGAGCTCTCCGACTAATCATCACCTTCTAGAAGACTCTCACGTCTCCTAACCTTAGACAATATTCTAGTAGGAATATTCCCTTCCCCATGGAATATTAATTATGGAATAAAAATAATTCCTCATTAAATGAAATTAAATAATAAAACATCCCACTAGAGTAATATTATTGCTCTCCGCATTTAGCTCCTAATTTATCTAATAAATTCGAACCTTCAAGATTAAATAATATCAATCTAATTGACTGATTTACCTCCCTATGTTTAAGATTTAACGTTCGTCGATTCGTTAAATTACTGACAAAATAATTAATCAACTTCTTATTTATTTTCGAAACTTGTACCACTTAGCTCATTAACCATTATGTCGGACAGTCGTCCACCTGCAGGGTTTAACATAATGTTCCTTCCTGAGCTCATTTCAGGGACGTCATCAATCTAGCGCACTGGAACATAGTGACCGTAAATAACTTATAACAACACATCATGTAAACATCCTCATTTACCAAAGTACCGAGTATGTCATCCTAACAGAATAGGAATCACTCTTGGCAAATCAAATAAACAAGAAATGAATACATATGCCTATTTTATATTATTTTACAGCTTAAGAGAACGCATAAATCCCCGAAGGTCTATATTACAACGACGGTCAGTGTATCTCATGATCTTATCCTTCTGCGGTCCTGTTCAACACCTATCATAAGTGCCAGTGTAATCCTCCAATCAAAGACCAACTGAGTCAAGAATACACTACAGTCTTTGTCCAAGAGGGGTCTCACTGCATGTCTAAACTGTGAACGGATAGTTTAGTCTTATAAGGAGTTGATATGTGATCTTTCTGTTTGAAACACTTCGAACCAATCTCAATATAGGACAAGGGGTATGATTGCATAAATAAACAAACTGCAAGTATATGTACTTTGACCAAAACATGATGGTCAGATCCAAATGAAATTGATAGAATCTGCAAAACATAGCTTTTACAACATACCTCTAACACAAACATCATAAAATTTGAATTTGCTACTGCTTCGCTGGTATCAAAGAACACTGTGATTGCAGCAGGCAAACTCGGTACCACATCAAGGTCGAGAAGAAAATTTTTGAGCCAGATAGCTTCTTTCGCTGCCTCTGAGGCTGCCATATACTCAGTCTCCATGGTTGAGTCTGTCACGCATTTCTACTTGACACTCCTCCATACAATGACTCCTCCTCCTAAAGTAAACACAAACCCAGAGGTTGACTTGCTTTCGTCCCGGTCTGCATGAATGTTAGAATCGGTATAACCCAACGGAAGCAATTCATCTGCCTGGTAAACCAACATGTACTCATTAGTCCTTTGCAAGTACTTGAGTATATCTTTTACCGCAGACCAATGTTCCGATCCTCAATTATTCTGATATCTTGCTACCATGCCCACGTCGTAACAAATATCAGGTCGCGTGCACAACATCGCATACATGAGGCTTTATACTGCCAATGCATAAGGAATTACTTTCATGTCCTCTACCTCTTGAGTAGTCTTCGGGGACATCCTCTTAGATAGAGGGATTCCATGTTGAAAGGGTAGATCCTCTTTCTTCGAATCCTGCATGTAGAATTGCGTTAGGACAGTATCTATGTATGTGGATTGGGATATGCACAACTTTCTCTTCCCTCGGTCCCAAATGACCTTGATTCCGAGAACATGTCCTACTTATCCCAAATCCTTCATATCAAACTGCTTGGATAACCATAACTTTACGTTCGACAACATCTTCACACTGTTTCCAATGAGAAGAATGTCATCTACGTATAGCACAAAAAACACTACCACACTTTCCTCACTTTTTTTGTACACACAGTGCTCATCCAGACAGCTATCAAGAACGAAGAAATCTTTTACTTTTAGTAATGCCTCTGTTTTCGGAGAAAGTTGGGTAAATCCATACGATTGGACAACCTCGTCAAAACATATGTTCCAAGATCTCGAAGCCTGCTTCAGCCCATAAATGGACCTTTTTAGCTTGCAGACCAGATGCTCTTATCCCTTTGCAACGAATTCTTCTGGTTGCTGCATATAGATGTCCACGTCCAAATTCCCGTTAAGGAAAGCAGTCTTAACATCCATTTGTCAAATCTCATAATCCATATGAGCAGCCACAACCAAAAGAATCCTGATGGATTTGAGCATGGCTACTGGAGAAAAGGTTTCCTCATAATCGATGGCCTCTTTCTGAGTGTACCCTTTCGCAATAAGCTTAGCCTTGAAGGTCTCATCCATCCAATCTGTTCCTCTCCTTCTCTTATAGACCCACTTGCATCCAATGGCGCGTACGCCACTGGATGGCTCTACAAGATCCCAGACCTGATTGGAATCCATGGACTCCATCTCAGACTTCATCGTCTTTTGCCAAGACTCTGCGTCCCAATCTTAGAGTGCCTCATTTTATGTCCATGGGTCGATTTCAAGTACATCTGTGATGGCCTCAGAAGACTCTCCCAGACCCATGAATCGTTCAGGCTACCAAAAAACCCTCCAACTACGACGAGGTATTATCTGCTCAGGTGCATCATTAGTGATACGTGTTGCAGTACTTTGTGGTGTAACATCAGGTGCACTCGGTATTGAAGTACTTACTCTCTTTATCTGCTCGAGGACATGTCTACTACTGGGTTATGATCTAATGCATGCTCTTCATCCAAGAACCTTGCATTCGTGCTAACGATTACTTTCTGGTCCTCGGAACTATAAAACAGACCACCTTTTGTTTCCTTAGAATATCCCACAAGAAGCCTTACTTCTGATCTGGGTTCCAACTTATCAGTATAGGTTCTCAACACATGTGCTGGGCTACCCCAAATCCTGAGATACCTTAGACTGGGCTTGTGCCCATACCACAACTCCAATGGTGTAGATGCTACTGATTTAGAAGATTCTCTATTCAGAATGTATACTGCTGTTTCTTGGGCATACCCCCCAAAAAATCATATTTGATTAAAAAATCAAATATTTGATTAAATAAAGTTCTATTTTCTGCTGCTTTGCATTTAGATAAATGGTTCATCACAGATGGACAAAAGATCATTCTTCAGATACTTGCGAAACATAAACAATTGATTCACAACCTAGACGAATATTGAAGAATCCAATGGAATGGTTGTAGTCTGAGCGTACAATTGATCTTGACGGATGAGTCACACTAGTACAGATTGGTGTATTGATAGGATCCCGTATAGGAGCAGTTCATTTTATACTAATCGGCGTAAACGTACTAGGCTTGGCCCAATAACTGCATGGGTTGGGTAGTTATTCCTACATGACATGGTATTCTGTTATAATATTTACGATCACCATGTACTTCACATATTTGAGGTTGATGATGTCCCCAAAGTGAATTCTGAAAAATTATTATGCTAAACCCTGCAGGTAGAATAAATTTCGACATAATAATAATGATTGACCAGTGCTAGCTTTGGTTATAGAAGTCGATTAATTTTAATTATCAATAATAAGTAAATAAAATGAACATTATATCTTAGACATGTGGAGATAATTCGCGTGTATTAGAACGTGAAGCTCAAATCGTAATTTGGGAATTAAATTTGTAGTATTTCAATAATAATACTTTAGTGGAATAACTATATTATTCCTATTAGGCTTGGACTTTAGTTTATTCCTAATAGGAGAAGCCCAATTAATTCCTCCTTAGGGTCTGTATTGAAGCCTGTAAATGCACACTTTCTCTAGTCTTGCAAGACATAACACACATAGAGATATCTAGATTCCCCTTTCCACCAAAGGAGTTATAGCGGTGTTAGGTAATTCAATAGAAGGCCTTAGAGTAGCCGATCACTTGACCACCATCGACCGTCGATCACCACTTAGAACCGCCGTGCGAAACGACCCGAGTTCACCGGAGACACCTGCGATGACCTGCCCCATCGCAAAACCAGTCGATTCTGCCTCGCTGCTCTCGAAGACGGCGTGCTGCACTCGATGACACCTTGTCTGCGACATGTGTAGGCCGTTTGACCCGTGACAACTTCGCGCGCCCTGTCTGCGACCCGACACTGCACGACCACGATATCCTCGCACCTAACGATGCATACCCGTAGCTACCCGATGTCGTGCTCCCGCTATATCTCCGCGACCTGCTCGACATCAGACGACTTGAGGTGCACATCCTGACGCCAAATACAACCCGCGTGCTCCCGTCTGTACATAGCAACCCACGATCATCTCGTGAAGGCTCATCCGGCTGCCAACAAACTTTGTGATCAGAAGATCTCCACCAAAGAAAATCTACAATGTCTTAGAATCGGCAAAAATAATAAATCGTGAGTCTTCTAATTTTACTTATAGATCTGCTACAACACATTAGCGACAATATTTATAGATCCCAATAAGTGGTATCAGAGCTTATGTTTAATGCGTTTTTGTACAAAGTTCAAATTTTTGAGGCTTACGTGAATTATGAGTGTTCAATGCAAAGTTCAAATATTGTCGAAAAAAAGATGAATTTTTTGCCGGAGAAAGATGGAAATTTGACGTCCGTCGGTCGCCAGATCACGTCTTTTGCTAGATTTCTTGTCGCCGGAGAGCTGAACTTGCAAGAAAAAACAAGAAAGTCGGGAAGGAGAAGATGACAACCGGGAGGAGAGTGTGGTGGGAGGGTTTAGTTTTGTGTGTGGAAAAATATATAAGAAAAATAATAAAATAATAAGGAATACTAGTTGTAGTGGGGTTATGTAACTTTTTTAATTTATTTATACTTCATTTTAGTAGTAGGGAGTTAAGTAAAAGACTATAGTGATCTTAGGTAATGAAGAAATAAAAAAAAAACTTAGAGTTCGAAAAAAAAAAAATTGGGCTTAGGAATTTACTGGGAAAAGACCCATGATAAACCTGAGAATAAATCCCGACCGTTGCCTCTTTCACTATTCTCACTTATGGGTGTTCATCGGTCAGTTTGGTGGACTGAACTACGTAAACAGAGTTAACCGACTCGAAAATTTTCAAAAAACCGAACAGATTAAAATGTGGAGTTAAAACTGAATTTTAACCGAACCAAATTAGTCGGTCGGTTCGGTCGGTTAACTGAACTTTTACAGCAATTCCAAATTTAACACATAACAAAAGGAACAACCCAAGTTTCACATCCAAAAAACATTACAACAATTCCATATCCAAATCCAACAAGTCAAACCTAAATACAAGAGCCTCAACACATGCTCAGTTGTCATTCAAAAATAGCAACAAACATCCCAAAAATTTCAACAAAGGCAGAAAATTAACCATTCAATTGTCCCAGAAAAAGCTTAAAATAGCCCAAAACAACAATAGAATAGACCAAAACGCTAATTGAACAGAAATAAAAAGAAAAAAGATTATGTTGTCACAAACCGGTATTGTCGTCTAATTCTCTCTGATGAGAGCCGCCATTCTCCCCGATGAGAGCTTCCATTCTCCCCAATGAGAGCTTAATATACTCTCTCTGAGAGACACATTACAGTCTATCATTGCATCACGCTTTTTCCCTTCCTTTTCGCTTTTCATTTTGTCTGTAGCCTCTATATTTCATTCCTAGGGTTCAGTTAGGGGCAATGGACCAACCACCACCCAATGTCGCAGGATCGGTTGATGTCACTGATGAAATTGAGAACAAGTTCAAAAAAATCGAGCTTGCCGAAGCAGAGAGTGGATTTATTGAACTAGAGAATAATGACATCCTATCAAGTGCAGAAGAATGCGAGAAGAGCTTGTTCGGTAAGGTGATAGGAGACAGAAAAGCCCACCTCATTGGGCTTCGCAGAACTATGAGCGCAATTTGGCAAATCAAACAGCCTGCAGGTTAGAGAACTAAGTCATAATTTTTTCCAGTTCATTTTGGGAAACGCGGAAGACAAGAAGAAAGTAGCATCTGCGGTGAACTGGATCTTTGACAACCAACATCTAGTTCTAATGGAATGGGTAAAAGGAATGTGCTCTAACCACATAGGATTTTCTGAGCTAAGCCTATGGGTGCAAGTCCGCAATGTGCCCCTTGACTGGCTTAGTGCTGATGTCGGCTTAAAGATCGGGAAATTCTTCAAAAAAGTCAAAAATGTTTCTGTGATCAAAGCGGGTGGAAGTAGAGGCAATTACATTAGATTGTTTATTTCTGTGGACTTAGATCAGCCTCTACCCAGATGCACCAGGATGAAGTTGCAGGATCAAGAAGTCACCATCTCATTTCAATACGATAAACTTGTTAACCTTTGTTATTAGGCATATGGATAAATCGTGTAGCAAAAGACTAGCAGACATAGGCCAAGGTATTTTAAAAGAGGGCCAGTACGGTGAATGGATGAAAGTCTCAGATGGAGGAGGCACTTCTAAATCCACTTCAAGCACCAGTGTTCCACACTCAGCTGCATTTATCACTCCTCAACAAACTAGACAACAAGGATCCTCGAGCAAGGATAATTTTGATGCTAACCAGAGCTCAGTCAAAGAACAAAGAGCTAATCTTAATCCTAGCCCAATGATTCACAGTGCAGAAGAGGTAATGGGGAATTGATCACCACAAATGCCTACCAATTATTCCCTTCTCACCTGAGGACAATGCTCCAAAACCAGAGCAAAAATTATCTGCAGACAATCACACCAATGTAGGGGGCATTTTAGTCCAGATTGTGACCATAGAGGAATCCACTACTCCTGACCATGTAATGGTGGAGGTTCCAATTGCCATTCAAACTGATATTCCCCAGCTTGGTGATCAACACAGGGTCAACAAATCATCTTCAGCTCGAGGGTGGAAGAGAGCAAACTCCAAGGAAAGCAAAATTAACAGAAACACACTCAAGTCTGACTGCTCACCCAAGACAAATGATAAGCTCAAAAGAATCAGGGAAGAAGATAAAGAGTCAGTGGATAATGTGAATCTGGAAAATTCCCTTGTCAGAGACAAGAAGAAAGCCACGCTCTCAACTTCTAAGGTGTAGGAAGCCAGCCTCAAGTGGCCCCAAGTGAATAAATGAAGCTCATTTGTGGAACTGTAGAGGCCTGGGTGGGCGCTCTACAGTGTCCTATCTGAAGGGTTCCTCTCGAATTCACCACCCAAGTTTTTTCTTTTTTTTTTTAGAAAAAAAAAAACAAAAAGATTTTATTAGAACAGTTAGCAACAAGTTAGGATTTGCCAGCAGATGGATAGTTGTGGATCCTATTGGTATTAGTGGAGGTCTTGCTCTCTTCTGGGATAACAATGTCAATATCCTCCAAATCATCAGCCATTCTTTTTGCTATAAAGTTGAGACTGAAAGTCAAAATGGTGCTGGATCATTGTGGATCATCTTTGTCTATGCCAACACAGATAGAAGCCTCAGAAATGAACAGTGGGCTTTCTACTGCAAGCAAAGGCCAAGGGGGGGATTGGAATGCCATCATTCATAATGATGAAAAAAGAGGAGGCAGAGAAAAGAATATGGAGAAAATGAGGGAATTCCAGAATTTTATCACCCAGATGGGAATGATTAAAGTGCGAATCAAAGATCACCAATTCACTTGGTCAAATAACAGAAGGATACCGGTAAAGTCAACCACAGAAAGCCTAGGTTTCAGTTTGATAAATGGTGGTTAAAAAATGAGGGTGTAACTGAAACAGTCAATAAGTCCTGGAATACTCAATGCTGGGGTACTCCTATGTTCAGATTCCAGGAGAAGATCAAGCTGACAAGGGTAGCACTCCTCAAATGGAGCCAAGCATTTAAATCCAATGGAGCTGACAAGATCAATAAATTATCACTGCAACTGGAAGAGATGAGATTGACGAGTGGAGACAAAAATTGGGAAAGCTGGGAAAGAGTTAAGCAAGAACTTGAAGCTGCTCAGATGTCTGAAGAAGATTTCTGGAAACAAAAGTCCAGGAACATGTGGTTGAAGGAGGGTGATCTGAACACAAAATTTTTCCATGTGCTTACCCTCCAAAGGAGAAAATCTAATTCCATTTCCAGATTGATTCTTGACAGAGGAAGGGTGTGTGATACTAAGCATGAGATTGAAGGTGTTGTGTGCTCCTTCTACTTAGGATTATTTACATCTGAGACTACAACTGATGATAATGAGATCATTAACCTTATTCCTACTGTGATTGATCACTCTATTAACCAGAATTTAATTGCCAAAGTGGATGTGGGAGAAATTCAAGCAGCTCTTTTTAGCATGAATCCAAACAAATCTCCAGGAGCTACTGGTATGTCTCCACTATTCTTCCAACATTTCTGGCCTATTATCAAGTATGATCTGTGTGAAGCAGTGACCAGCTTCTTTGAATCTCAAATGCTCCTGAAAAGCTGGAACCATACCATCATAACACTTATCCCCAAAAGCACTAACCCCACCACATTAAGTGATTTCAGACCAATCAGCCTCTGTGTTGCTTACAAAATTATATCCAAGATATTGGTTGCTAGATTGAAACCTGTTTTACATTTGTGTGTCAGTGTAAATCAAGCTGCCTATATCCCTGGTAGGCAGCTTATGGAGAATGTAATCATGGCACATGAGGTTCTTCATTTCCTAAACAGGCATAGAACAGGTAACCAAGGATATCTTGCCTTGAAACTGGATATGATGAAAGCCTATGAAAGGCTGGAGTGGGGCTCTTTATGTACAATTTTGCTCAAGTTTGGTTTCCACTCAACATTTGTGAAGTGGATCATGAGATGTGTCACTACAGCTTCTTACTCTGTGAACATCAATGGTGATATCTGTGGCTACTTTGGTGCTTCTAGAGGACTCAGGCAAGGTGACCCTATCTCACCATACCTGTTTATTCTTGCTTCAGAGTTATTCTCACTGCTTATTAAAAGAGATATTGCTAATGGTTGTCTGAATAGTGTCAAAATTGCAAGAGGAGGAACCTAGATCTCTCGTCTTCTGTTTGCAGATGATTCTTTAATCTTCGGTGGTGCTGATAATGCTTCTATATGTGCTATTTTGAGAATTCTGGAATCCTATCACAAGCATACAGGGCAGAAGGTAAATCTCTTGAAATCTTCAATATTTGTTAGCAAGAACGTCTCATGTGGTGTGCAGTCTGATATTTGCACTATCCTTCATGGTATTCAAGTGCAAAAATCATCCAAATATTTAGGGATGCCATTGGGGATTGGTAAATATAAAAAACAAACTTTTGAATATGTGGTGGAGGCTGTTAGAAAGAGAGTTGCAAATTGGAAAAATATTTACCTCTCACAAGCAGGGAAAGAAATACTCATAAATTTTGTCCTAAATGCACTACCTGTCTTTACAATGTCTTGCTTTGTGTTATCATCCGACCCGGGTAATCCGCAATTATTTGCACGAGACCCCGTATTATGAGAATCGTTATCGGCATTACCCTAAAATCCCAATCACTTCGGTTCACGTTACAATCGAACTCTGGCCCAACACGAGTAAAACCGACCCGCTCGTTGAAGACCGACATGACCGCCAACCGATGTCGCCATACCCGAAGCTGGTGACAAGGCGCGTACACGATACCTCCGCACACCACAAGATATCTCATCATTCAAGTGGGACCCGCTCACATGGCCGCCCAACAAAAAGCCACTTTACGAAAAAGCGACCGTACACCTCGAGATACAGGCCCAAAAATATACTATAAATAGCAAATTCTTACTCTTGTACAGGGATCGCTCTTGAACATTTGACATATATATCAAATCGCCCAACACCTTTCACCTCGGTTCACCTCGGACCGGGGCCATTGTTCTCGTGTTCGATGCATGCTTTATGCTTAAATTACGTTTAAACATTCACTTAATCTCATACCAAATCGTTGTTCACAATCACATAAAACAGTTTGGCGCTAGAGGTAGGGCCCTCAGAAGATATTTGAGGCTAATCTTTGACTTATTATTCATCAGCGGCATCCTGTGTCAAGTTTACCCTAGCCATGTCCCAGTCGGAGCGTCATGGTCATACCTCACGAGACGGCCAAAGTCGAAGCGCCGCTCAATCCGCCGAAGCCATATGACGGTACCCAATGTGCCTGATTATGCTGCTCTGTTTCAAAATCCTGAATTTGCGTGTGGGTTCACCACCTTAATGGCTCAGACTGTACCTGGGATTTCGACGACGGCTCCAGGACAATCTGTCATCCCTATGACTCCTATAAAACCACAAATCCCACCTACACGATGAGACGACGGTGGGGCCGCTTCTCACGTAACATCTCAGCCTCGAAGTCGAGCGTCACAGCCACACCGGTAATGAGCGGTTCATCATGCCGTTGCCACTCGTACTCCTCTGGTGATTCCCCGCGATGAAACTGCCGAAAGACAATCTGGGCAACCTCGGCGTTCTCCACCTCCTACGCTGCCTCAAGCCCATTCCAATCCGACACGGACCGACCTCCGCCAGCAAATAGAGAGAAACTGCTCGGCTCGGCAAGAATCCTCTGAGTTAGAGACCTCACGACGGAGAATTGCTGAATTGAAGAGTCGACAAAGAGTACATGAGGATCTCCCTTGGTGGGCATCCACCTCGGTGCAAGTGTATTTAAAAGTCGATTCTTCTTTGAGGCCCGAGCTCACCTCGGAACCTGTACCCGAAAAAGTCAAAGTCCCTCAAATCGGACTGTATGATGGGACGTCGGATCTTGATTCCCACCTCGGTCATTACACTTCATGGATGGATCTACATGGAGCTTCAGATGCACTTCGGTGTCGTATGTTCTCTCTCACTTTGGGACCCGAGCTAAAAAATGGTACCACTCTATACCTCCTCATTCTATATGGAAGTGGCAGCAGTTGAGGTCGACTTTTCGATCCCATTTCATCGGGGCCCAAGTTTGTTTAGTTCTGAAAGAATCTCTCGCTAACATAACCCAAAAGGATGATGAAAGTGTTAAAGATTATATTGCCCAATTCAATGACCGAGTTCAGAACATGGAGCCATGCCATCCTGAAACCTTGTTTGTTATGGCAATTGCCGGATTGAAACCAAATTCCATTTTTCGATGGACATTGTGCCAGAATAAGCCGAATACTTTCCAGGAATTCCTTGCTCGAGCTCAGCAACATATCATTGCCGAGGAAGCAATGTCACTCCCTGATTTTAATTTCAATCTAAAATCTTCCAAGTCAGGAACTGACGACAAGAAGAAGAACAAGTCCTTAACTGAGAAACAAAACAAGTCTCAATTCCGAGGTTATCCCCGAGGAGATGCTAATGACCCCAAAGTCAGAGCAGCCCAGAAGCAGTACGCTAATGACGTAAAATCGGGATACCAAACCGTATATTCAGCTGGGGCCACTACAATTTACGAAGAAATCAAGGGAAAAGACATTCTTCCTGAACCAAAACCACTTCAGATGCCCGAGGGCAAGTTGGATAAGTCGCAATACTGCGACTATCATAAATGACCAGGACACAATACCGATGAGTGTCTGAGTTTATTGGCGGCTTTATTACATCTCATCGGTCATTCTCAACTCAGGAAATTTTATCGAAACACCGATGCCTGGAAATTGGGGGTCGAGACGTCAAATCGAGCCCTATGATGATGAAGAGGACGAAGACTGAGGTGCTATGTCGAAACAAATCCGACATGGAGAAAAAAGAGTTTTATGTTTACCTCGGATGTGTTTAATGTTGACACAACTGGAAACTCTCGAAGACTTAAAATGAATCGATCCCCGAGTCCAATGCAAACCACCGTTCACCGAGTAAACACCAATAATTTGAGAATTATGACATCTCGTCTTCAAATCAAAGCCTACGCTCGACAGGCCTACAATTCAGGTAAGCAAGTTTTCACTACCGATTTACGAGATGTGATTAATGCCCGGAATTGTCCCATTACTTTCAATAGGACGCAAATCACTGTGCACATCCACATTTCGACGCTCTTGTCATTACTGTTCCAATATGTGGGATTCCGGATCACCGTGTTATGGTTGACACTGGGGCCTACTCAAGTATCTTGATGTTGAAAGCTTTCGATAAAATGGGCCTTGACCCCGCGGACATCCGACCCTGCAACGATCAAATACAGGGGTTTAATGGGAGTATCTTCCGACCTATTGGCGAGATTACTTTGCCCGTCCGATTTGGTACGTCTGAACATGTCATGAAACTTGTCATGGAAACCTTCAAAGTCCTTGACATCAACAACGAATATAATGCCATCATTGGGAGAAACGCCTTGTATAAACTCTGGGCAGTCATTTCTATTTTCCATTACGCGCTTAAATTCCCCTCGACGCGCGGAGAAGGCACTCATTATGGTGATAAAAGGGAAGCTCGAGAGCCCATCACTTTTATACATCCCACCGGCGTTCACTCGGCCACTCCGGTCGACAAAGAAGGTTCCCAGCGATCTACCACCTCGAAAAATGCGACTTCCGAGGTTTCAACTCCTGAACCCGAAGTCCCCCTCACCTCGGATCCCTTAGAGGAGGACCGAGGAAGACGATTTAGAAAGGAGCTAATCCAAGAGAAAGACGAATTAGACCCTCGAACTCAATTCAAGGAAAAGAGCCGGAGTTATCGAGCCGAGCCCAGAGAGAAAGTAGAACTGATTTACATCGATGAACCGGCGTGCCAAAAGTCGTTACGTATTGGGAGTCACCTCCAAGAACCCATCTGATCCGAACTCGTTTCATTTCTAAAAAATAATCCCGACGTCTTTGCGTAGAAACACGAAGATATGAAAGGAATTGACCCCGGTGTTGCCAGCCACAAGCTAAATCTCGATCGGACCGTCAAACCCATCATGCAGAAACGAAGAAAACTGGGGCCAGATCGTCAAAAAGCTCTGGAGGAAGTCAAAAAGCTCGTGGACAACAAGTTCATTAAAGAAGCCAAATTCCGACTTGGGTATCTAATCCCGTCCTCGTAAAAAAGAGTAACGGCTTGTGGCGATTGTGCATAGATTTCTCGGATTTGAATAAAGTTTGTCCAGAAGATAGTTATCCTCTGTCTCACATTGATTACATGGTTGATGCTACCTCAGGCCACGAGTTGATGAGTTTTATGGACGATTACTCAGGTTACAATCAAATCCCCATGGATCCCGAAGACTCAGAACACACTTCATTCTATTCTGCCTGAGGTCTGTATTGTTATACCATGATGCCATTCGGATTGAAGAATGCCGGGGCCACATACCAACGCCTGGTCAACAAAACGTTCGCCAATTTTATCGGTCACACCATGGAAGTATATTTAGACGACATGCTCGTCAAGTCGGTAAATGCTTCCGACCACATAATACACCTTCAAGAAATTTCTAGCATTCTTCGGTCATATTCCATGGTCTTAAATCCCAAAAAATGCACCTTCGGAGTCAGATCCAGAAAGTTCCTCAGTTACATTGTCAGCCAACGAGGAATCGAAGCGAACCTTGCCAAAATCAAAGCTATTCAAGACTTAACTCCCCCAACCTCGGTCAAAGGTGTTCAAGCTCTCACCGGCCGACTTACGCGCTAAATCGGTTCATCTCCAAATCTACCGATCGCTGTAAACCTTTTTTCGAAGCTTTCAAGAAAAGAAAACGTTTCGAGTGGACCGAAGAATGTCAGAAAGCTCTCGTCAGCATTAAAGAGACTCTCACATGCCCTCCGACATCGCAGAAACCGAGTCCGGAGGAGATGTTGTTTTTATACCTTGGAGTTAGCAATACAGCAATTAGTGCCGTCCTAGTACGAGAAGAAGGGGTGCAACAATCACCCGTCTACTATGTCAGCAAGGCCTTACACGATGCTGAACTTCGTTATCCTCCTATGAAGAAACTCGCCTTTGAACTCGTCACTGATGCTCGGAAACTACGCCCTTATTTTCAAGAACACTCCGTCACTGTTCGCACCTTGTATCCATTACGACAAATATTACATCGACCTGACACTTCGGGGAGGATGGTAAAATGGGCTGTGGAACTCAGTCAGTTCGATATCCACTATCAACCGAGGACCGCAACCAAAGCTCAAGTTCTATCTGACTTCATCGCCGAATTCACACCGGCTGTAGAGGCATACAATGACGAGCAACCATGGGTTCTCTACAATGATGGGTCTTCTACCGCAAACCGAGCAGGCGCGTGAATAGTTTTGGTTGATCCCGAAAACAAGTTATTTTGTCATTCGGTCAAGTTTCTCTTCCCCGCAACTAACAACGAAACTGAGTATGAGGCCCTGCTGTCCGGATTGAACTTAGCCGAGTCAATGAACATTAAGTACCTCAAAGTTTTTTCCGACTCACAGCTTCTCGTAAATCAAATTAATGGGTCATAAGAAGTCAAGAAACCTCGGTTAATACCCTATTTATCCTTGACGAAACAAAAGTTGTCAAAATTCTCCATTGAGGTCGAACATATCCCTCGGACCCTTAACATGCAAGCAGACACTCTATCACGGTTAGCTACGAGTACCGGGATGGAAAGTGTTGAATATATTCAAGTCGGTCAACAAGAAAAACCCTCGACACATTCTCACGAAATCCTGGCTGTCGATCCGACTACGTCTCAAAGACCTTCAACCTGGATGGACCCAATCGTTCGATACCTGGAAACCGGGGCCTTACCCTAGGATCCCAAAGAAGCCAAGCGCTCCGAATTCGAGCTGCTCGGTATACTATGGACAACGGAACTTTGTTCAAAAGAGGATACTCAGTCCCGCTCTTGAAATGTTTGACTGAATCCGAATCTCACTAAGTCCTAGAAGAATTACACCAAGGAATTTGTGGAACTCATCCCGGTGCTCAAGCCTTGTCATACAAAATTTTACGACAAGGGTATTACTGTCCTACGTTGAAGGAAGACACCGCAACCTGAGTCCACAAATATCCAAAGTGCCAAGTGTTTGCACCTAACACTCATCAGTTCCCCGAAGTTCTCAAATCGGTCTACAGCCGTTGGCCTTTCGCTAAATGGAGAATCGACCTAATTGGTCCCTTGCCTACTGGAAAGGGTGTCCGATTTGCAATCATTGTTGTTGACTATTTCACGAAATGTGCCGAGGCAGAACCTTTAGTCATGATTACCGAGCAAAAAGTTGTTGATTTTATATGGAAGTCGATCATCTGTCGATTCGGAGTACCGAACTCTATTATCACTGACAAAGGCAGACAATTCGAAGGAATGAAGCTCGAGTCCTTTTGTGAAGAATATGGGATTAAACATTTTTTCTCTTCACCATATCATCTTCAGTCAAACGGTCAAGTCGAAGCCGTTATCAAAATCATAAAGAATGGTATAAAAGTTCGACTCGATGCCGCTAAAGGGGCCTGGCCGGAAGAATTGCCACATGTTTTATGGGCATATTGGACAACCACGAGAACTTCCACGGGTGAAACTCCCTTCTCACTAACATACGGTTCAGAAGCTGTTGTTCCGGTTGAACTCGGTGCACCGACCTACCGAATTCAAAGCTATACCGAAGACTCGAATGCGGAAAACCTAAGGGCAAACCTCGACTTGCTTGAAGAACTTCGCACTCGTGCCGAATGTTGACGAGCATTTTCGGTCAATGGTTAAAATGGTAAATAATGAAAGTGCAGGACTGAAAACAAGGGAAAGATATAGTTTAATTACGATTTTATTGAGCGATCACGAGGTCGGCCTCTCGTATGAGGTCGGCACTTGCGATATACTTACAATTCTTACAAAGGATTTCTTACAGTTTTTAGAGAGAGGAAGTAGAGAGAATCCAGAGTTAGTTGAGATTCAACAACCCAAAATAAATGAAGTGAGTTGCTATTTATAGTGTCCTTAAATGAGGCACTGTTCAGGTACTGTTCACCGGTCTTGTCGCACAGTAGTTTTCTAGAGCAGTTTGACGTCTCCCTGACAGTTATTTAATGCGATTTGAAGTTTCTTTAATCATTGCCTGTCAGGCATTTAATGCAAGCATGTGGGGCATTTAATGCTGGCAGGCTTTCTTGACTAGGCTTGCTTGTAGAGTGACAGGCTATGACAACCAGTCCCATCGTCCAATGATGACCTTCCAAGTGGGGATATTTTAATGTTCGCCGAGCCCCGCCCTTTCCTTCGAGATGGCCACTCTGGGTCTCCAGGTCGGCACTTTTCTTGAATATACTAGTAAGACAACCGGGAATCCACTTTCAGCCCGACACCCATCCAGGTCGGCATGTGCATGTACTGGGCTGGGTATTGGCCTCGGGAAATGTTCCCATGGGGGTCCTGAGCACTTTATTTATTGGTTCAGCTCGGCACTTATGTGCCGGACCGGGTCCTCAGCCCGGGTTTTGGTGGGCGATGTCTTCCCGGTTCACTCCTGGCTAACTCGGATATCAACATATAGGCCCCGAGCTCGGAGGAGAGGTCTCCCTGCATCTCGTCCGAGGTCGCTATAGTGATGCTTCAGCCCCGAGTTTGCCAAATTTCACCTCGGCTTCCCTGACTCCCTTGTAGCCGAATTTTCCTTGCTTCTAGTACATTGATGACGTGAGCTGAAGCGACGCATCCATTAATGCGATATGGCCGTTGTAATTCTTGTCGTCCCTGAAAAGTCATTCCGTTTCAGAGGCTTTACACGCGGCGCAACCTGATTTGTCCACGTGGCACGTCGCGTCGCTTTAGTGGAAGGGGCAGTTACGAGACGCGTGGGATCTACGGGATTTTTATGGACCGTCGGATGGCTTCAATCACAACCGTTCGATTTGAACAGTTGCTTTTTATTAAATTTGAAATTCAAAAGCCGCCACGTGTGGCTTCGCATTTGGTCGAACCATTATATATATATACGGGCCATCGTCTTCTTCAAGAAGCTTTTACCTTCCCTACAATTTCGAGCGAATTTCAAAGCAAACAACAAGGCAACTTCCAAATCTTCTCGGTGCTTTCTGCAAGTCGGTACCCAAGACTTTTTCTCGGTAATTCTCCTGTTTTTTCATCCTTTTCTCTTTTCAGTAAGTCAAGTTCTTTTAGTTCCGCGGCAAACCATTCCGGCGAGGACATCAGGCGCCCGGCGGTGGAGGAGACGGGGGAGCTCATTGTTTATTCCCCCTGGCGGCGGAGATGGTGCACCCTCTCCGAGTCACGCCGATTTCGGCTGTCTGAGTGACTCCCGCGGCAGCGGCGGCAACAGCGAGTTTAGGCGGCGGGGAGTGTCCTGAGTTACCCACAATCGAGATCATCGACCTCGGCTCCAACCCTTCTGATAACTAGGGGGAAAAAATGGATGTTCACCCCGGGGTATCTCAGGACGGCTCAGACATCGAGCCAGACTTGGTCGACGAAACCATTCAGGGAGACACTGCGAGCGGGTCCCGATGGGTCGGGATGATGCTCAGACTGACGCCGCCGACAAGGCTGCGACCACAGCTCCTCCCGGGAGCTGGCTGTTGGGTTCTGTGAGGAACGTCAAACAACATGCACAGTATTGAACTTTATCGAAATAAATCCTACGCAACAGAATCTATAGTTACGATATGGACGTTTACCTTTTAAAATTTTTGCCGACTCTGAGACGATGTAGAGTACCGTTGATATAGTTCGTATGAAAACCACAATCTAATGGGCAGAAAGATTTGGCCTTTAGTCGATTCTAATCGACACGTCAAACGGATCACGGTTGCAAAGTGGCTAGGTCTCGGCGTCGGGTTGCAGCGGCGGCTTGTGCGCGTCGAGTGCGGACAGCAGCGTGAACGAGGGCAGCTGGCGTGATGCGCGTATTGCTGGCGAGGTACGTCGGGCGCTGTTCGTGACGCGCGGGGAGCAGACGATCGCAGATGGACGCTGGGACTTCGCTGGGCGTGTGCGCACGCGGGCGTTATGCCTATGCGGAGGCGGACTGGGCTATCGCGTCTGGGACCACGCGGGCGTGCGGCACAAGTATCCTGGGCGCGCGCG
>CACSLK010007726.1:464333-480619 GCA_902706635.1 Striga hermonthica
GATGTTGTATTCCTCACAAAATGTTTCTAGCTTCTTCCCTTCGAATTGTTTGCCGTTGTCGGTGATAATCGAGTTCGGCACTCCGAATCGGCATATGATGGACTTCCATAGGAAATCTATTATCTTCTGCTCGGTTATGGTGGCAAGCGGTTCGGCTTCCGCCTACTTCGTGAAATAGTCCACCGCGACCACTGCGTACTTCACCCCCGCCCTTTCCGGTAGGTAGGGGGCCAATCAGGTCGACGCCCCACCTAGCGAATGGCCAAGGGCTGAGGATTGATTTCAGGGGCTGCGATGGTTGGATGATGTTGGGCGCAAAGGTTTGGCACTTAGCGCATCTCCTGGATAAGTTCAGAGCGTCCTTCTTCAGACTCGGCCAGTAGTAGTCTTGTCTAAGGACCTTGTGTGCGAGGGCGTGTCCTCCTGAGTGGTTCCCACATACGCCTTCGTGGATTTCTTTAAGTATGTGCTCGACGCTTTTTTCATCGACGCATTTGAGTAAAGGTGCCGAGTAGCCCCGTTTGAACAGTTCACCGGCCATTTTTTTAAACCGAGCTGCTCGAGTACGAAGCTACTTGGCCTCTTTTGGGTCAGACGGCAACGCATCGGTCTCGAGATACAAACGGATCGGGACCATCAAACCCGGGTCTTGGTCATCTGCCCCCTGCCCGGCACTTAGCACAGAGGTGCCGAGCACAGACGGTTGTTTCTTGTGTCCGACTTGGACATATACGACGCTTTCCACCCCGGAACTTGAGGCGAGGTGGGCCAGGGCGTCGGCTTGCACGTTCTCTGTCTGGGGAATGTGCTCCATCTTGGTTCGAAGTTTGGTCAGCTTCTTCTTCACCAGTCCCAGGTATAGGACCAGCCTTGGTTCTTTCACTTCAAATTCCCCGGATATCTGTTTGACCATCATCATGGAGTCTGAATATATGATGAGGTGGGTTAGGCTCATGGCCTCTGCCAAGGAGAGCCCGGATAGCAATGACTCGTATTCAACTTCGTTGTTGGTCGCTGGGAAAAGATATTGTATCGAATGGCAAAAGAGCTTCTTGTGGGGATCTACGAGGACAACTCCTCCGCCTGCTCGACCGACAGTAGATGATCCATCCACGTACATCACCCATGGCTGCTCGTTTGTTGTTTCTTCAAGTCCCGGCGTGAACACGACTATGAAGTCCGATAGTACCTGCCCCTTTATTGTTGTTCGAGGTCGGTAGTGGATGTCATATTGTCCCAGCTCCACTGCCCACTTTACCATCCGACCTGACGTGTCAGGCCGGTGAAGGATCTGTCTCAGTGGGTAGGCGGTGAGCACGGTTATCGGGTACTCGAGAAAGTATGGCCTTAGTTTCCCCGCGGCAGTTACTAAGGCGAACGCGAGTTTCTCCATCGGAGGGTACTGTAGCTCGGCATCGTGGAGTGCGTTGCTTACGTAGTAGACTGGATGTTGAGAGGATTCGTCCTCTCGGATGAGGGCGGTGCTGACCGCCACATCGGAGATTCCTAGATAAAGAAAGAGCATTTCTCTAGGTCTGGGTCTCTGCATGGTCGGAGCCCGGCATAAGGTCTCTTTGATAGCCTCCAACTCTAGCTGGCACTCCGGGGTCTATTCGAACTTGTGATTTTTCTTGATGGCGTCGAAGAACGACTTACAACGGTCTGTCGACTTTGAGATGAACCGACTGAGCGCGGTAAGTTTGTCGGTCAGACTTTGTACCCCTTTGATTGAGGTCAGCGGTCAGAGGTCTTAAACTGCTTTAATCTTTTCGGGATTGGCGTCAATGTCGCGCTGGCTGACGATGTAGCCCAAGAATTTTCCTGAGCCGACACCAAAAGTACATTTTTTGGGATTTAACTTCATGTTGTAATCACACAAAATGGAAAACATTTTATTAAGGTCGTTAACATGGTCAGATGCGTACACAGACTTGACTAACATATCATCTATGTACACTTCCATGATTGCACCTATCAAACTAGCAAATATTTTATTGACTAAAAGCTGATAGGTGGCCCCAACATTCTTCAGTTCAAACGGCATCATGGTGTAGCAATAGAGTCCGCGTGCCGAATAGAAAGAAGTGTGGTCTGCGTCGTCCAGGTACATTGGAATCTGATTATAGCCAGAGTACGCATCCATGAAACTCATCAGCTCGTGCCCCGAGATGGCATCGACCATGTAATCGATGTGGGGCAGGGGGTAGCTGTCTTTGGGGCATGCCTTATTGAGGTCGGAAAAATTGATGCAAAGGCGCCATGCCCCGCTTGCCTTCTTCACGAGCACCGGGTTGGTGACCCAGGTCGGGTATCAGCCCTCTCGAATGTAGTCGTTATCCTTGAGCTTAATCACTTATTCTTCGAGAGCCTGTTGCTGGACTGGGCCCAGTTTTCTCCTCTTTTGGACAACCGGCCTGACCGTGGGGTAGACCTGCAGCCTATGGCAGGCGACCTTTGGGTCAATGCCGACCTTGTCCTCGTGGATCCACGCGAAAACATCCGCGTTTTCCCGAAGAAACCTGGTTAGCTCGGCCTTCAATGGCGCCTGCAATTTACTGCCGATTCGAAGTTGCTTTTGACAAGTCTCCCCGTCAATGAAAATGACCTCAACTTCGTCCATGGGCTCGGCCCTTTTGGTGCCCCTTTTCTCTTCATATTGAGTTCGAGGGTCGAGTTCGTCTTTCTCCGAGACCGGCTCCTTTCCGGCTCTTTTGCCTCTGTCCTGGTCCAGGTCGGCCCCGGACTCTTCTTCCCGTTCAGCATTCGTGCCAGCCTGGGGGAGCGGACCTATCTGGATTTCCAGCATGCGGTCGTCTCCTGGGCCGGGGTGAACCACCTCGGTATTTCGATCCTAGTGACCCTCTGCCACCTCTGCTGCAATTTCCACCTCGGTGCCTCCGACGAGCTGACTAGAACTTGACACGATTGGGGGAAGCGAACCTGTCTGGTTTCCCAGCATGCGGTTTTCCCCTGCACCGTCATGCGTCAGCTCAGCGTCCATGTCGGAGATGATCGGCTGATCTTCCGAGACGGCGAGTTCAGTCGTTCCCATCTCGGCTTCAGGGATGGAGTTGGCTGTGTTTATCTCCGTCCGCGGGACGGTCAGCACGCATTCCCGGGCTTCTCTCTGATCCCCCCGATGGGTCCCTTCCCCGTTCGAGGTCGGGAATTTAAGGGAATAATGGAAGATGGAGACGGCGCCTCTCAGCTTGTATTGCGCCGTCCTACCTAGGATGACATTGTATTCACTTGGGCAGTCCACGATCTTGAAGGTTTCCAGTATCGTTCGCGTTGGCTGCCCCTTCTCCCCAAACTTGATCGGTAGTGTTACTTGACCAACGGGGGTTGTCATCTGTCCATTAAACCCTTGGATCTGCTCTCGGCAGGGCTGCACCTCCTTCCTGTCGATCCCCATCTTCTTGAATGTGCTATAGTACAGGATGCTCGCGTAGGCCCCGGTGTCGACCATTATGCGATTGATCTTTATCGCCATTATTGGGGTCGTGATCACCAGGGCGTCGGAGTGGGGGTGGTCGAACAGGAAGGCATCCTCGTCATTGAAGGAGATTTTGTTAGGTGTTGGCTCAACTGTCGGCCTGCTTCCGGCATGCATCACTCTCTGCCCGGCATAATAGGCATGTCGAGCATAAGCCTTTGTCTGCCTCCTCGACATGAGGGATTCACCTCGGCTCGTATTGACACGCCGAGGTGAGAAGTCAGTCTGGTTGGTCCCCGGATGCGGGGACCGATCTCTTTTTCTGCCCGCGGAGGTGCCGGCCTCACTTTGATTGGCCGGGCTGAATATCATTATCTCATTCGGGCCGCCCAGCTGCGGCTTTTTCCTCCGAGTGTTCACGTCGGTATCTTTATCACTGTCGAGGCCGTCCTCAAAACGGCTGCCCTTCTTTCTTTTCTCACCAGAGAGGGTGAATTTCTTGACCTGCGGGCATCAATCAGCTTGAGCAGTGCCGAGATCAAGTTACGGCACTGGTCTGTATTGTGCCCGTGCGCCTTGTGGTAGGTGCAGTATCGACACTTGTCCACCTTGTCCTTGTCGGTGAACATGGGTTTGGGGTCAGGTAACAACCCTTTCGTCTTTATCTCCTCGTAGACTGCGACGACACCTATTGAGAAGACGCCCTTGTAGTTTTCTTTGAGCTCCTAAGCTCTCTGCTTTCTCATGGCCCGGACCTCAGCGAACGATTTGTCGGACTTACCCGATTTCTTTTTGTCTTTCTCCTTGCCCGGCGCTGCATCCAGCACCGAGATGGATGAAGATTCCTTGACCATAATGTAATTTTGGGCTTTGGTGAGGAACTCCTGGTATGTGGTCGGCTTGTTCTGGCATAGGGACCACTTGAACAAGGTCTTCGACTTCAGCCCGGCTTGCACGGAAACGAGCAGGGTCTCAGGATGACACTACTCTATATTCTGGACTCGGTCGTTGAACCGAGTGATGTAGTCTTTCAGGCTCTTGTCCTCGCCTTGGACGATGTTGGCGATGGATTCCTTGGGGGCAAGGTTGATCTGCCATCCGATGAAGTGCGATCAGAACGCCGACCTGAGCTGCCCCCAGGTGCAGATAGAGTGCAGATACAGAGAATGGTACCACCTCTGTGCCTTCGGTCCCAGTGTCAAGGAGAATATGCGACAGTGTAGGCATCTGTCGCACCGTGCAGTTCCATCCATGAGGTGTAGAGGCCGATAAGGGAGTCGGGGTCCGAGCTCCCGTCGTAAAGTCCGAGCTGGGGCACTTTGATTTTCTGGGGCACGGGCTCGCGCAAAATGTCGGGAGAGAGAAGTGAAGCATGGTCCACAACCCGAGGAGTGGGTCGCGAATAGCGAGGTGGCGATGCACCTCCCTAGGGGGAGCGCCGACCTTCCAGTTTGGCGATTCTGCGTTTGAGGGCCGCGACCTCATCGGCGTCACGCCCAATGGTTTTACCTCGCTCGATTACGCCCCTGAGGTCGCGATCAGCCTGAGTCTAGTCGCCTAGGCGCTGGTACATGGAGCGACGTATGACCTGCAGGCTCCGGTCTGGTTGACTTTCGCCAGTTTGTTCAGTGGGCGCCGGCCCTGCACTTTTCTCGCATCGTTCTAGGGCGGCGCGGTTGGGTGACTGGGCCGTCGTCTTGGACTTAGTGGGCTTTTTCTTCTTCTGCTCCCCAGTCCCCTTGTCGGGGGTCTGGAGCAGAGTCTTGCCGGGGTTCTCCGTGGCTGCCACGGTGTTTCCCCCAGGTGCCTGGCTGGCAAGCGCCTTGGCAAAGACCCCCTCGAGGGCCTTGAGGACATCAGGGTGCTGCATGGCGGCAGCAAATTTAGGAACTGAAGGGACAAGGGCTTGAGTCTCTTGCTGGTTACAGTGAGAGGTCTCTTCGCCGTTGCACTGACGAGATTGGGCGCCGGACTGCTGCGTAGACTCGTCGTGACTGGATGAAGCCATTTCGAACGACGTTCGAGGTATGTGGAAAGAGATGAGTATATGGGGTTTCACAAGATCGAATAATTGACACCAAATAACTTATGGTGCCGTCCTTCTAGCGCCAAACTGTTGGCGAGCGTTTTTGGTCAACGGTTAAAATGGTAAATAATGAAAGTGCAGGATTGAAAACAAGGGAAAGATATAGTTTAATTACGATTTTATTGAGCGATCACGTGGTCGACCTCTCGTACGAGGTCGACACTTGCGATATACTTACAATTCTTACAAAGGATTTCTTACAGCTTTTAGAGAGAGAAAGTAGAGAGAAGGCAGAGTTAGTTGAGAATCAACAACCCAAAATAAATGAAGTGAGTTGCTATTTATAGTGTCCTTAAATGATGCACTGTTCAGGTACTTTTCACCGGTCTTGTCGCACAGTAGTTTTTCCAGAACAGTTCGGCGTCTCCCTGACAGTTATTTAATGCGATTTGAGGTTTCTTTAATCATTGCCTGTCAGGCATTTAATGCAAGCATTGGGGGCATTTAATGTTGGCAGGCTTTCTTGACTACGCTTGCTTGTAGAGTGACAGGCTATGACAGCCCGTCCCATCGTCCAATAATGACCTTCCAAGTGGGGATACTTTAATGTTCGCCGAGCCCCGTCCTTGCCTTCGAGATGGCCACTCCGGGTCTCCAAGTCGGCACTTTTCTTGAATATACTAGTAAGACAACCGGGAATCTACTTTTAGCCCGTCACCCATCCAGGTCGGCATGTGCATGTACTGTGCTGGGTGTTGACCTCGGGAAACGTTCCCATGAGGGTCCTGAGCACTTTATTTATTGGTTCAGCTCGGCACTTCTGTGCCGGACCGGGTCCTCAGCCTGGGTTTTGGTGGGCGATGTCTTCCCGGTTCACTCCTGGCTAACTCAGATATCAACATCGAACTTAAGAATGCTGCTTACAAACAAAGAAGCGAGAGGTACGTTAATTCCAAATTCAAACCTCGCATGTTCCGAGTTGGAGATCTGGTTCTCAAAAGAATCATGGGGCCTGACCCCGATCCACTTAAACCAAAGTGGGAAGGACCCTTTAAAATCATTGAAGTTCTACCCCACGGAGCATATCGAATCGCACATCCTGATGGAACTCCTCATCAATATCTGTGGAATGCCGTATTCTTGAAAAGGTTTATCAGTGAATCGCTAGAAGTCATGTAACAGGCTTTCCTTTTGATGAACCCTCCTTTTGCTCCTACGAGGGAATGAAGTCGTTCTTTTGATGTAACAAAGTTCGAAGATTTTTACTTTAAATCCGAGCAATAGCTCGGTACCGATGTAAACTTTTTGACACTCGGTTTTATCAATGCCTTGTACCGATGTAAACATTTTGACACTCGGTTTTGCTGACGCCTTATAATACATCCAAATCCCACGTATGGTTTGATTGGGCCAAAGCTCGTCCGCGTCACTTCAGGCAACATGATTTGACGGGTCCCACTGACAACCAAATACATATCATACAACTCGGTTGGGGCCATTCCATAATCGAACTGTGATGAAGTTCGGTGAACCCTTTTTAACTCGAGCGCAGCGTGAACAGCGACGAGTTTTGCAAGTTCTTTAACAGCTTGCAAATCAGTTTATATTTCAAACCGAATTTATTATCAAGAGCACAACTAAATTATTTTCTTCAAATCTTGCAACTTGGTTTTAAAACTTAATTTGTTACAAAAATACTATGCTTAAACTGCTTTCCACTAGTTAAAACCGAGATGAAATATTGATCTTATGCACTTTCCGAGTTCACCACACTTGGTCTTAAAAAAATTTCTAAATAAATATAGCAACACGAGCATCTTGTAACAATGCAAAAACAGTTGTTCATATCATTAAGTCGAGAAATACATTATAACTTCTTACTAAGGATGTCAACATACTGACACCCCGACTAATATCAAAACATTAAAAATATTAAAACATAATAATTTTTAACTCCGGTCGACCTCATCTGCCCCTTCATCACCTCGGTCGGTGCCGCTTCCCTCACCGACCTCCATCCCGGTCGTCTTAATCAGTTGTTCAAGGGCAACAACCTCCCTCGCCTGCACTACCGCTTCTATAGCCACGTCCGCAACCGGGATGAACTCATGTCGAGGATCTGCTGACTCTACCAGAGCCCAACTCATCTCGGGAACAACCTCGACCTCTCTGACTTCGCTTCCTTTACGCCCGACCTTTTCCTCTGCATATGCCTCAACAGCTTTCCGGATCTGCTCGGGAGTCATGTTATCGAAATTTTGCTCAATGACAACGTCAGCAAGAGTCTCAATGTATATGTCAGCCAGGTTCTCCCGTTTCTCCTTCTCGCCTTCAAGGATCATATTCACGTAAGTACGGCGGAGAAAGTCCTCACGTTCCTTAGACAACGGAGGGAGGTTCGTCTTCTTGGCAAACTCCTCGGTCCGACCTAACAAGTTAGCGCAAAATTCCCTCTCATCGTCGTCGGCCTCAACGTGCATGCCTTTGATATCCATGTCGAAGCCGTACTTCTCCAGTTTGTGAAATAAAAAGATACGGAGTTCGTCGACATCGTAAAATCTAGCGCTGCACCGCTCAATCACCCACTAGAGATTTACACACGTGTTCATCTCCATTTCTAGGTCAGGGCCGACTTCACCTTCCACTCCGATTTTGACAGCGGTTGCAGCATCTTCTTCACCGGCCTGACCTCCATTGACAGAAACTGACTCTTTCCCGACCTCAAAACCATTTCCATACATGAATTCACCATAAGCTGATTTTTCTTTCTCAAGCTTAGCCATTTTGGCTTGATGAGCATCGCGGGCCCGGGCCATGAGCGCTTGAACTTCGGAGCATGATATAGGATATTATATTAGACTGAGTTTAATGGATACAACGGATACATATTGGAGGATAAGCCCGCGTACGAACTAAGACATAGAACATAACAATATGGGCTAAGCCCAACTTGAGCCCAAAATGGTACACTCTCCCTATAAAATGGGGCTAAGGTATCATTTTCTCTCATTCTATCCTTATTCCATTACTACTGTCTCTCTCTTTATCATTCTTTCTCTCTTACGAGCACTGACTTAAGCATCGGAGGCCCGACGCCGGGATCCCTCCCGGCGTTGGGTTCTGCAGGTGCGGAGGCCGTTCAAGTTGAAGGAGCCGGGTGAAATCTATTTACCTTCATTGGCGCCGTTTGTGGGATCCGTTAAAAAAAGTCAAGCGGAGTTCCGACTGAAAAAATTAGAAAACCTCCTTCTTCTCCACCGGCCGCCGCCACCGCTGGCCGCCACCTCCGCCGCCAGCCGCTGAAAAACGTGCTCCAATTGGAAAATCGTTTACATCATCGGATAGATCTCTTCGAGATGAATCTCCCCTTAAAATTTCATGCAAAAATTCTTCTGGGAAGGTCGTCAATTTTGCGGTCAAAGTTTCCAGATCTAAGAAAAATTTGGTCAAAATCGGACGTTCAAACGCATTTTTTCGACAATCAGGGAAGGCTATGAATAATCCAAGGTTACCATTGGAATCCTCTCGGCGAAACGAATCTCCAGCTACCGACCTTCACCGAACGCCGCCTCCGCCGCCCGCCGCCCGCCGCCGTTCAAAATCGTCCGATCTGAAAAAATCTTACACCATCAGGAAGCTCTTGTCACGCTCGTTCTACCCTTAGGTTTTCAAGCGATAATTCCGTTGGTAAGGCGGCCGATTTACCGGTCAAAGTTTGTGGATCTAGCAAAAAAATTGGTCAACTCCGATCGTCTTCTCCATTTTGTTGGCTATTCCCGGCGAATCACCTCGAACCAAGGTTACCGCTGGATTCTCCTTGCCGGGGCGCACTTTCAGTTGTTCACCTTAACTGGAGCAGGCGAAGTTTTTCCGGTGGCATCCTCCGAGGCGTCGCCATTGCTGTTCGCGCATCCCAGCGACCCAGCAACTCAGGCGCAGGTTCACAGGCCCACCAACCCGATGCAGCACTGTCCACCAACCGGCGTTTATGCCAGCAAGGGGCCAGTGATCGGCCCACTTGAAAGGCGTGAGGCCCGTTCGCGCGAAGCCCATCAAGGAGTCCAGCCGCTGCAGCACGCGGGCCGAGCCCACCCGTGTCAGTCACAGGTTCCAGCCCGCGAGAAGCCTGTCCTGGCTCGCGTCCTCACAGGCGCCCAGCCTGCGCGAAACCCATCCAGCCCGCCTCCCTCTCCTCTTGGCCCACGCCTGACCCAACTTTAAACCCGCACCTGGCCCAGTTTTTAGCCCGCGAGCGGCCCCCAGTAGGCCTAGCGAGCGGCCCAAATGGCTCCATACCAGTCTACTACGCGCCCAACCACCTCTAGCTCGACCCAAACCAGTCCAGAGGGACCCGGAATGCTGCCAACTTGCTCCAACAGTCCCATTTTGTGCTCCAGACTAAATCGGATGATTAAACGTGGACGATAAAGTAATTTGAATATTCTCATGATGAAGGTATGAAGTGGTTTTAAATTTTGCGCTTGGAGTTTTAAATTGACAAAAAATTGGATAAATCATTTGATTCAAATTGGAAAAATTTGGAGTCTTGAGGATTTAAATTGGCAAAAGTTGGATAAATTATGTGATTTATTCGCGGATATTATTTTATTTGATCAAGAGATTATTGGATTTGATCGTGGAGATGTGTAATTCGCTCGTAGGGCTTTTTTGATTAATTCATGGAGGTTATGCGATCTATCCGTGGAAATTATTTGACTTATTCAAGGAGATTATTGATTTATTCGTGGAGATATTTGGTTTGCTCGTTGATATATTATATGATTTACTCGTGGATATATTTGATTGGTTTGTGATGATATTTGTTCGCGATGATATTTGATTTGGTCGAGGGATTATTCAATGTGATCGTGGAGACATTTATCTGGCTCATGGAGACATTATTTGATTTATGCGTGGGGAATTATTCGATTTATCCGTGGATATTATGTGATTTATTCGTAGATATTATTTGGTTTATTCGCGGAGATGTTTGATTTGTTTGAGGAAATGATGATGTTTTATATTGGATCTCTCATTTTTCTCGAGCGGATAAGAACAAAATGAATGACATGAACATAAAATGTCTAATGAAATTTCTTTGAATTCCGATCGAGGAAAATTCGTGACCATTGGGACTGGACATCCCTGCAAACCTTCTGACAAGGAAATTCAGCTCTCAACAAATGGTGTAGACAAGCCAGGAAGAAACAACGAAATGACTCGACTCTCGACAAGTTATTGCAGACAAGCCATTGAATTTCGAGGGAAAAAGGGATGTGCCGAAATCAGCCTCTTTGGGAAAAGGTATGACAATAAGGAGTGGTATTCTCGACCTCCAGGTACAAAACTATTTTCAACTCTTGTTCGGTGGCCGTGTTTGATCGAAACGTGGTTTACAGACACATTGAGTCTTTTAGCACTATTTTTTTAGAGATATTCATTGGTTGAGTACTTTAGGCGAAATGTTGAGGAGATTGTGAGGCATATGGACATGGTTGGGATTATTATTTGGATGAATAACAAAACGATCGGGTGTTGTTACATCTTGTTGTGTTCGATCTTTCCCTTTTCGACCGCAGTGGCAGGTCGAGGAATTCGAGCACAGGTCATCATGTACAACCAGGAGAGGGAGGTCGAATACATTGAATATTTTCTATTATTATCTCGTTCGATGTAATTATACATTTGAGGACACTAACGAAAATGATCGATTATTATCCTATCTTGTGGTGTTTGGTGTGTTTTCCCTTTGACCTCAGTGGCAAGTCATTCGAGTGAAGAAAAAAATCCCTTGTTTTCGGAACACCCCTGATCCTGCGATAGGGGTGGGAGAGGGTCGCTCATTTTCGGAACACCCCGCTCAAGGGGTGGGCGAGTGAGAAGACCAAAGTCCCTCATTCTCGGAACACCTCTGATCCTGCGATAGGGGTGGGCGACTGTCGCTCATTTTCGGAACACCCCACTCAAGGGGTGGGCGAGTGAGAAGACCAAAGTCCCTCGTTTTCGGAACACCCCTGATCCTGCGATAGGGATGGACGAGGGTCGCTCGTTTTCGGAACACCCCGCTCAAGGGGTGGGCGAGTGAGAAGACCAAAGTCCCTCGTTTTCGGAACACCCCTGATCCTGCGATAGGGGTGGGCGAGGGTCGTTCGTTTTTGGAACACCCCGCTCAAGAGGTGGGCGAGTGAGAAAACCAAAGTCCCTCGTTTTCGGAACACCCCTGATCCTGCGATAGGGGTGGGCAAGGGTCGCTCGTTTTTGGAACACCCCGGTCAAGGGGTGGGCGAGCGAGAAGACCAAAGTCCCTCGTTTCCTGCGATAGGGGTGGGCGAGGCTCGCTCATTTTCAGAACACCCCGCTCAAGGGGTGGGCGAGTGAGAAGACCAAGTCCCTCGTTTTCGGAACACCCCTGATCCTGTGATAGGGTTGGGCAAGAGTCGCTCGTTTTTGGGGCACCCCGCTCAAGGGGTGGGCGAGTGAGAAGACCAAAGTCCCTCGTCTTCGGAACACCCCTGATCTTGCGATAGGGGTGGGCGAGGGTCGATCCTAATGCTGGGTCGTGAAGACATAGGGCTATGGAGACCTCGAAGGTAGGTCGATCAAACTCGCTATTGATAGCTCAAGTAGTGACAGGTCGATCAAACTCGCTACGGATAGCTCGAGCAGGTTAATGGATTCATTTGATTCAGTTTTGTGGAATTTGTGCATTTAACCTCAGTGGCAGGTCGATCAAGCCCATTATGGATAGCTCAAGCAGTGGCAGGTCGATCAAACTCGCTACGGATAACCCGAGCAGGTTAATGGATTCATTTGATTTGATTTTGTGGTACTATGCTTTTAACCTCAGTGACAGGTCAATCAAACTCGTTACGGATAGCTCGAGCAGGTTAATGGATTACTTTGATTCAGTTTTGTGGAATTTGTGCATTTAACCTTAGTGGCAGGTCGATCAAGCCCATTATGGATAGCTCGAGCAGTGGCAGGTCGATCAAACTCGCTACGAATAGCCCGAGCAGGTCGATGGAGTTTATTATGGATAGTTCGAGCAGGTAGAGGAGGCTCATTTCTAGCAAGCTCAGGAAGTTTATTTATAGACCTCATGGGCAGGTCGATTGTCTTTATTTAATTCCAATTCTTTCGACTTCAATCTTTGGAGATGATGGTGGCGTCAGGACATTTGATTTTCGAGAGGATAGATAGCATGGTTGAATTTTAAATTTTAAACTGAGGGGCGATAGGAAGGGGTGGTCTAAGAGAGCTCGAACAGGATGATCAAAATACAACGGGCATAAGTTCAAAATTTCAAATTCAAGACTTCGGGGAGTGGTCATTCGGTTTTCAGCTTTCGACCTTAGCGGTCTCTCGATTCTCGGTTATTGACCGCAATAGTCTCTCGTTTATCGGCTTTTGACCTCAGTGGTCTCTCAGTTCTCGACTTTCGACCTCAGCATTCTCTCGGTTCTTGGCTTTTGGCCGCAACGGTCTCTCGGTTCTCGGCTTTCAACCTCAACGGTCTCTCGTTTCTCGGCTTTCGACCTCAACGGTCTCTCGGTTCTTGACTTTCGACTTCAGTGGTCTCTCGGTTCTCAGCTTTCGGCCGCAACGGTTTCTCAGTTCTCGGCTTTCGACCTCAACGGTCTCTCGGTCCTCAGCTTTCGACCTCAGCGGTCTCTCGATTCTCGGTTTTTTACCGCAACGGTCTCTCGTTTCTCGGCTTTCGACCTCAGTGGTCTCTCGGTTCTCGGCTTTTAACCTCAACGGTCTCTCGTTTCTCGGCTTTCGACCTCAACAGTCTCTCGGTTCTCAGCTTTCGACCTCAACGGTCTCTCGTTTCTCGGCTTTCGACCTCAACGGTCTCTCGGTTCTCGACTTTCGACCTCAGCGGTCTCTCGGTTCTCGGCTTTCGTCCGCAACGATCTCTCGGTTCTCGACTTTCGACCTCAACGGTCTCTCGGTTCTTGGCTTTCGACCTCAGCGATTTATCGATTCTCTATTTTTCACCTCAATGGTGGATCACTTGATATTCAACCTCAACAGCAGATCATTCAGTTTTCGACCTCAGTTGTCGTTCGACTTTCGGTGTTCGACCTCAGTGGCAGGTCATTAGGTTCTTGTCCTTATTGACAAATCTTTCAGTTTTCGACCCCGACATCCAATCATTCGGTTTTCGACCTTCGTGGTCTTTCGGTTTTCGATCTTGCAATCTCAATGCTCATTTGGAGGATGTTTCAGTGGTCATTCGACCTTAAGTGCTTGGTCTTAGTGGCACATTGAAGAAAACAGCTCGAAAAGGCATTTCACTCTTGGATCGAGTTATGCTTACCCGACCAGAGTGGGGGACTAGATGATATAGGATATTATATTAGATCGGGTTTGGATACAACGAATACATAAAAGGGGGCTAAGGTATCACTTTCTCTCATTCTCTCCTCATTCCATTACTACTCTCTCTCTTTATCATTCTTTCTCTCTTACGAGCACTGACTTAAGCATCGGAGGCCCGACGCCGGGACCTCTCCCGACGTTGGGTTCTGCAGGTGCGGAGGCCGTTCGAGTTGAAGGAGCCGGGTGAAATCTATTTCACTTTAGAGCAGTTCTTGCGGGTTTCTTCATGCTCAGTTTTCTCCTTCAAAAATTTTTCCTCTGCTTCCTCGGCTTTGGCCTCAAGCGCCTTGGCTTGCTGCTTAGCAAAAGTGAGTCGTTCTCGTAGTTCCTCGACCTCGGATTTCAAAATTTTATTCTCGTCGGTCATAACAACGACTTCCTTCTGAGCCACCTCAATTTGCACACCTTGGTCAGCAATCTTTTCTTTTCAGTCAAATTCCGACTTTGTAGCCTCCTCTCGCAACGACGTGATGGTCCCATCTCGCAAGGCCACCGTGTTCCTTTCTCTTCAAGGTGAACAAGTACCCGACTGTGATCATCCTCCGCGGCCACCAAGCTAACTAAGGCTCAACCCATGCAAGCCTTAGCGTAATTAAGCTTATGTACGCTGGACAAAGACGATACCCCAACCTCAGATTTCGGGTCCCATGCCATCAGAGGAACTCGGGCAGCATTTTTGGCGTTTTTCGGTATCCCGATCCTAGAGGACATGTAGGAAATCTTCACCACTGAAAAGTCGTGAACCAGTCTTCAACAACTCCTTTGGGAATATTCAAATTCACCACCCTTTCTTCATCGATGGACAGAAAGGACTTCTCGAACAAAGAGGACTCATCGGTGTTCTTTCTCTTATCCCGCCGGCCGAAGTCATGTCTTTTCTTTGACCTTTCCTCTGCAGCAGTGGGACCTTCTTCGGCAGACATCTTGACCAACTTTCTCTTCTTCTTCTTCTTCGGTTGAGAAACTTCGAGAGATTTTGGAGTGGACAGCTGCCTTTCTGGCTCTTCAGTTGGCACCTCGGGTTGCGCTTGCTCCGCCAAAGCCAACTCGTTCTCGCTGGATTTTCTTCTGGCTCGGCTTGTTTAATGGCCGCTGCATTGATAACTGGCGAGACTTCCGAAGACGCCTCATCTTGATGAGATTTTGGGATCTCTAAGTCAATTGTCGACATCGCACCAGCTCCAACATCGGTAGACTTTCGTCCGGCAGTTCTCTTCACCAAGGCTCTCACCAAATCTCTCCTCATGGCGTCAGTTAATCTTAAATCCCGACTATTACCGAACTTTGACTGAAGATCCTTGTTCGAAAAACAACGTCTAAACTCTTTAGTGTCTTTGACAGTTGGGTAACCAGAAAACCCGAGCAACGGATAGTATACTGCACAAATAAAAATTTACAGAGTCAGCTACAATCATTCTAAATATTCCGAAGTCCAAATTAAGTATAACAGGTCAACTTCTCTTACTTGGATCAAATGCGGGTGTTGAAACTCCAAGAGATAGGCCGACAGCTTCAAGTTTTGTATCAAGCACCAGTCTCTTATAATTGCGAAGGTCCTCGTCAAGGTCTACAAGCACAAGCAACTTACCACCGAATTACGAACTAAGCTTTGGCTCTTTTTGCTTCGGTTTTTTCTCTACACATATGAAAAGTTCCAACCTGTTAGTACACAAAACGACTTTACGTCAGGAAATATTCAAAAAGAATGATACAATGAACTTACTATTGCTGGAATGAATATTCATTGGTATTGTCATCCCATGAATCCGAGGTTCATGGAAAAAGCTATCAGACTGCCATTCTCCGCCGATCCACAGCCATTCTTCCTGAAAACCGTGAAGGGTCTAAGGGATGTCGGTGATTATTTCTCCGACCTTAAGGTCGTGTTGAGGCTTCGCTCTGGCAAAAAAGCAGCACGAGGTCTCTGCAACCCTCCAGCTTGGACTCCTCTTAAAGGCATAAATACTCCTACTGTCGTCGCACGACGGGAGGCTCTCACCTCTTTCATTCAACAAGACCATTAACCCGATGATCTTCTTCCAGCTGTTCGGTGTTATTTGACACAGAGGTAACCCCTAACTATGGAGGTACTCTGTAATCAAACTCGGCAATGAAAATCGTAATCTTGACCTCAAGCTTCCGCAAAAACACCAACACATTCCAGAGGAGGGTAGGTTATCCTCTCCCCCGGATAAGGCGCGAATATCTTCACCGAGGGCGGGATCCGGATTTGTTCTCTTAATAAGACCACATCGGTATCCGTTAAGATGCTAGGCTCGCCTAGGAAATCCACTTTAGGATCTGGCCACTTTCTCACCAGTCGTCTCCAATGATCTTCCAAGTCCAGGGCATCCGTCTCGACTTGGTTGTCACCATCTTCGTCATTCAGTTTAATGTCGAGCTGCCTCACCAACATCGGATCCCACCGATGGTATTCAA
>CACSLK010007726.1:537391-548568 GCA_902706635.1 Striga hermonthica
CAAGACCGTTGAGGTCGAGAACCCAAAAACCGATTAATCACCGATGGGGTCGAAAAACAAGAACTGAACAGCCACTCCCTGAAGTCTTGAATTTGAAAATTTTGAACTTATGTCTGTTGTGTTTCGATCATCCTGCTCGAGCTCTCTTAGACCACCCCTTACTATCGCCCCCCAGTTCAAAATTTAAAATTTAAGACTGTTGTGTATCGTCTCAAAACCCAAACAACCTGATTTCGTGAATTGCTCTGAATGAAATCCTCGACCTGCCCCGCTTGAGCTATAATGAATATTACTCGACCCGTTAAAGAGGTCAAAAAAGATAAACTCGACAAACCAGAACCAACGAACAGCCAAACCGGCATCCATAAACGACCTGCTCGAGCAAATGAATATTACTCGACCCGCCAAAGAGGTCGAAAAGATAAACTCAACAAACCAGAATCAACGAACAGCCAAACCAGAATCCATAAACAACCTGCTCGAGCGAAATGAATATACTCGACCCGCCAAAGAGGTCGAAAAAGATAAATTCAACAAACCAGAATCAACGAACAGCCAAACCAGAATCCATAAACAACCTTGAATCAAGTGAAATGCAATCAACCTGCTCGAGCTATCCGTAGCGAGTTTGATCGACCTATCGTTGGGGTTAGAAACACAGTACCACAAAATCAAACCCAATGAATACATTAACCTGCTCGAGTTACCCGTACGAGGGACTTTGGTCTTGTCACTCGCCCACCCCTTGAGCGGGGTGTTCCGAAAACGAGCGACCTTCGCACACCCCTACCGTAGGATCAGGGGTGTTCCATAAACGAAGGGCTTTGGTCTTGACACTCGCCCACCCCTTGGACGGGGTGTTCCGAAAACGAGCGACCTTCGCCCACCCCTATCGTAGGATCAGGGGTGTTCCATAAACGAAGGGCTTTGGTCTTGACACTCGCCCACCCCTTGGGCGGGGTGTTCTGAAAACGAGCGACCTTCGCCCACCCCTATCGTAGGATCAAGGGTGTTCCATAAACGAAGGGCTTTGGTCTTGACACTCGCCCACCCCTTGAGCGGGGTGTTCCGAAAACGAGCGACCTTCGCCCACCCCTATCGTAGGATCAGGGGTGTTCCATAAACGAAGGGCTTTTTTCTTGACACTTGCCCACCCCAAGGGATGTTCTGAAAACATGGTGGTCGTCCAGCCCGGAGGCGTAGACTTTTGTGACCACCTACCCACCCCAAGGGATGTACCGAAAGCAAGCGCCCTTCGCCCACCCCTTGAGCGAGGTGTTCAAAAACGAAAGGCTTTTTTTCTTCACTTGGACGACCTGCCACTGAGGTCAAAGGGAGAAACACCAAATACAGCAAGATAGGATAGTAATCGATCATTTCTGTTAGTGTCTTCAAATGTATAATTACGTCGAACGAGATAAAAAATATCAAATGTACTCGACCTCATTTTCCTGGTTGTACATGATACCGTGTGCTCGAATTCTTCGACCTGCCACTGAGGTCGAAAAAGAAAACATCGAACACGACAAGATATAATAACATCCAATCCTTTTGTTAGTCATCGAAATAATAATCCAAACATGCCCATGTACCTCACCATGCCATCAATTTCGCCAAAATGCTCAAACACTCATATGTGTCGATCAAACTCGACCACCAAATCAAGAGTTGAGAATAGTTTTGTACCTGAAGGTCGAGAATACCACTCCATCTTGTCCTACCTCTCCAAAAGAGAATGAATTGTGCCTTTGAGATTGCCACCGGTGATCGACCTCATCCATGCTCTTCCTCCATTATCACCCACCTTTTATGGATCTATGCTCGTCCACCATAGCTCGTCCCGACTCGGATTATTTAGTTGTTTCCTCGATAAGAATTCAGAGAGACATCATTATCCACATTATATTCAAGTTATCCGTTTTGCAATGCTCCACGCAAGAAAAGCAAGAGATCAAATATAAATATCACCATCTCCTCGACTTAAGACATGCTCGAGCAATGACATGTTTAAAGATTATGAATAATCCATTTGACATAATTCCACATTTCCACACGAAAATCCAAATAAATGGTCCAAGTGCATAAAGATATCCAATTATATAAATATAATCCATGTCCTCGAGCAAGTCAGATAATTTCGCAATCCAATCAAATAATCCTCCATAAATAAACCAAATAATATCTCCTCGACAAAATAAAATAATGGTCATGAACAAATCACGTACACTCCTCGATCAAATCAAATAATCTCCTCGAATAATTCAAATAGTGCTCCAATAGATCACATATATTCCCGAGCAAATCCAATAATCAAATATTTTCACGAGCAAATCAATTAATCCAACACGAGCAAAGCAAATAATCCTCCATGAATAAATAAAGTATTCCACTCGATTGAACCAAATGAATCAAATAATTCTTCCATTTTTGTGAATTTAAATTCTCAATTCCATCATTTAAATGAGCCTCGTACCTTCATCGTGATATATTGTTACCTAAATTTACCTTCCCGGATTAGTCTTGGACATGATATGATGTTGTTAAACCAAGTAGGGGCAATTTGGACTGCTTTTGGTTACATTTTAAGCTATTGGGCCGCGCTGAGGAGTTTTTTGCGCTTAATGGGTTGCTGGCAGGCCTCTATATAACGCACTGGGCCACACATATGCTGGTTGGGCCGCTGAAATAGAAATTGGGCCGCATAAGGGGCTCTAGGCCGCAAATAGACATTAAATGGGACAAAATTGCAAGCTAGGTCGTGCAAGGGGCTGCTTGGTAGCGGAATTGGGCCTGGTAGGTCGAGGGGGTTGGGCCGCGCAAGGAGCATTGGGCCGCTCGCGGGATCAGATTTTTCTCGATCAAATCAGATTTCTCTTCTTCCTCTCGAGCAGGTTTCCTTTCTTCCTCTCGAGCAGACTTTCTCTCGAGCAGATTTTTCTCAAGCAGCATTTTCCTCGAGCAGACTTTAAATTTCTGGTCGAGATAGACTTCGGGCAGACGGCGCATCCCGGTTGATGGACTTCGAGCAGACGGCGCATCCCGGTCAATGGACTCCGAGCACACGGCGCATCCCGGTCGACGGGCTCCAAGCACACGGCGCATCCCGATCGATGGAGAATTACGCTAGCACTTTTGTTAAGTGTTGAACAGGAACACGAAAGGATAAGGATGTGAGACTCACTGGCCGTTATTGTAACCTAGACCTTCAGTGATTGATGCGTTCTCTTAAGCTGTAAGATAATATAAAATAGGCATATATTTTTATTTCTTATTTATTTGATTTACCAAGTGATTCCTATTTTATTAGGATGACATACGAGGTATGTTGGTAAGTAAGAATAATTATATGATGTACTATTTTAAATTATTTATGGTCATTATGTTCCAGTGCGCTGGATTGATGACGTCCCCGAAATGAGCTCAAGAATGTACATTATGTTAAACCCTGCAGGTAGACGATTGTCTGTCATAATGGTTAAGGATCTGAGTGGTACTAATTTCAGAAATGAATAAGAAGTTGATTAATTATTTTGTCAGTAATTTAATTAATCAACGGACATTATATCTCAAACATAGGGAGGTAAATCAATCAATCGGATTAATATTATTTAATCATGGAGGCTCAATTTTATTGGGAAAATAGTGGCTAAATGGGGAGAGCAATAATATTACTCTAGTGGGATGTTTTATGATTAAATTCTATTTAAATAAGAATTAATTTTATTCCATATTAATTAATTTAATTAGGAGTATAAAATTCCTACTAGAATCTTCTCTTGGGATTAGGAGACTAAGGAGTCTTCTAGAAGATGGAGATTAGTAGGAAATATATTTCCTACATTAAATAATTAATTGGAGTAGAATTAGGCTTCCTAAATTATGAATTAATTTTATTACATGATTATTAATTTAATTAGGAAAGATATTCCTACTAGGATCTCCTCTAGTGTTAGGGGACTAAGGAGTCTTCTGGAAGATGGAGATTAGTAGGAGATCTCCTTCCTACATTAAATTAGTATTGGAGTAGAATTATGATTCCTAGGCCTAAATGGGATAAGCTCATATTTAGCACCTCCTTGAGGTCCCTAATGGAGCCTATAAATACACCATGTCCCAATCTCTCCTACATAGATGTGTTGGCCGATTTTCTCCAATACATACGCGCGAGAAATATCTTTGTTCGAGAGTTAAGGAGATTTGATTAAACGCTCCACCAAGTTTGATCGAAGTAGGTTCTTAGGTAATCCATTAGAAGGCTTTTTGGTACAATATATTGAGCCTCTAATACATATATAATTCCGGTCATCATCATCCTCACATCGCCGTCATGAGTCACCGCCCGAATCCGCCCATCGTCGCTGGTCGCCGCCCAAACCCAGCCACGCGCAACCGCACGCTACCGCGAGCAGCATCGCACCGCCGAGTCCAGTCTGCGACACTCAGCAATGTCCGCGAAGTCCCAGCGTGCTGCCTGTTTGCACGCCCGTTCGCATCTGCTACTAGCCGACGTCCGCCCGAGATCCCTGCGCTCGTCCAGAACGCGCGTTTCATTCCTTGTGCGTTCAGGAGTCGCGCACGTCACGCCTGCATGCGTCCACTGCATCCCAGCGCCAGTCCACGTAAGAGAAGGAGTACCGCCCGCGTGCACGCAGTCGCCCAGCAGCTGCCAGCGTCCACCCGCGCATCCCAGCAGTCCCGCGCGTTCGCCCAATACCCAACGCACGTCCGCTGCAATCCGCGTCTTGCACGCTGTCCGCGCACGAGCTGCCCGCTGCACCCGATGCCGAGACAGAGCCACCGTGCGACCGAGGTACGTTTGACGTGTCGATTAGAATCGACTAAAGGCCAAATCTATCTGCCTATTAGATTGTGGTGTTCAGTAGAACTTTATCAACGGTACTCTACATCATCTCAGAGTTGGCAAAATTTTTAAATGGCAAACGTCCATATCCTAACTATAGATTCCGCTGCGTTAGGATTTATTTCGATAAAGTTCAATATTGTGCATATTGCTTGACGTTCCTCACAGAACCCAACAAAAATAGGTTGTGTGTAGAGAGGCCATTGCACCTAGACGATGTTAGGACGACCATCCATCAAAGATATCGACCATGCAGACTAAGGTGGCTTCCATTGTTCATTCAAACTGAGGTGGCTTCAAGCCTTCGACATGAGATTAGGACTATGATTTGATAGAAATTAGCGTTTCTGTTGCACCAACCTCACCAATATCCACCCCCAACACCACCGAGAGCCCCACTATTTCATTCTCTCACAAACATCTGCCCCACAGCACCACCCATGACCCCAACTTCTTCTCCTCTCACCAACATTAGAACCCAAACACCACCAAGAGCCCCACCTCCTCCTCCTCTCACTAACAATCGTATCGCTAGCACCACCCCTTTTTCTCTAACCAACAGTCACCCCTGAACACCACCAAGAGCCCCATCCCTTCTTTCTTGTTGGGGTTCCATGAGGAACGTCGCATTGTGCAAGTCACAGATCTAGACTACGAAAATAAGCCTAAAGCGCAGCGGACTACAATAATAATTGAACACATATGGCTTAAAATTTACTGACAATGTACAGACTTACACGACCTGTGGTGCTGGAAGAATAGTTCTAATAAGTTCTTCTCGCATTGTCCGTATGTCTAATCACTGCTTATCCGAGATCGTGCGCATTGGGTGTCCGTGTGTTTCTTGCGACATCTCACAGCTATGCTAGTCACAAGTGTCGTCTTGCTATGTCTGGCATATGGCTACGGCTGATGTGCGAATGCGGCTGGCTCTGTTCGTCGCTCATTTGTGGTTTGTGGTTGCATGAGGCGCAATGCATCGCAGAGCCACGCCTTGGCGAGGTGCATCGCAGAGCAGCAGCATGGTGTGGAATGTCGTCGTGGTTCACAGTGGTTGGACGACGCGAGGCTGCAATGTGCGACTGGGGATGATGATCGTGCGGTGATGCATATGACCTCGATTAACTTCGACCTTCAATTGTATGTCCTTACACATCTATGTACGTCTTGGTAGGCTACGGACTCGGAGATCTCTCAATCAGTTTCCCAAACACACATGAACTTAATTTCTCTTTTCTTATGTGCAATAGGCGTATGGGCTCTAAGAGAGGTGATTTATTTGTAGGCTACTACAGAGACCCTAAGTTGTTGCTAAATGTGGGCTTCTTAAGTATGAGACTAACTATTGGTCAAGCCCATTGTGCTCATACTTGAATAATATTCCAAATTACACTCTCTATTTAGCTCCCAAATTACATTTATCTCCATGTAATTAAGATATAATGTCTATAATTAATTAATTACTGATGATATAATTAACTGACTTTTTGGACAGAAGCTAGTACCATTCAATTCTGTATTATTATGTTGGAACTCAATTTGCATGTAGGGCTTGACATAATAATCCTTCTTGAGCTCACAACAGGGACATCATAAGACTGACACACAAGGCGACCGCAAAAAATCGAACATCACACCATACACACAATATCACTACACAACTCACATCAAATTATTGACTCAAAAACATGGATCTGACTTTCTAGTAAATCAAGTAACAACTATTGTATGCACGTGTCTGTGTATATCATACGGGTTTAGAGAACTCAGTGATTAATCAAAGTCTAATTCGTTAAAATTAACTTAATCTTTCTGGAATCCGTCCAGTACATACAAAATGTACTAGTGAAATCCATCAATCAAGATTGAATGTACATTTGGCACTACAACTGTTTACGATGGATTGTTCATTTGTGATATGGCCATAATTGTGCCAACCGAAAATATTACATGTATGAAGAGCTCGACCAGATAGTTGAGTGACCTACCGAGACGGCCCGAAGGTCATGAAGATAGGATGTCAGAATGACCCTGAGAACCCTTGGATGACCTGAGGATCTCCAGGTAATTTAATATATCCTAGACAGCCTAAATAACTAAGGATTTCAAGATAACTCGACCTCAGTGGTCGAGCTATGAACCAGATGACCTAAAGAATGAGCACGACTTAATGAACATTATCAATTGAGCTATTGAGGATAATAAGAAATCTAATGGTGAATAAAACATGATTAAGATAAGGATAAATACTAAGCAGATAAGATCAAACTCGTGCAGCCAGGCAGGTTGACCGCAGGCAGTCGGAAAAGCTATTTGAAGAAATACAAGTATTTCCCTACAGAAAAGGTTGAGGTACACCTAAACGAAACTTTACATTCGACATACATTACATACCAATCTTGATTACAAAGCACCCATCATCGTCTTCCCATGTGCCTACTTGGCATTAGAGTGCTAACGTACGAGACTTTTTGCATGTCACTTTGAACAGCTTAAAAAGATTGGATTTCATATACATCCATTTCAACCTTAACTTGGGGTTATGGCACATGATTTGGAACCGTTAGTTGGGGGATTTTTAAGGATCAAAGAACTCTCACACAAGATTCTGATCAGTTGAGATGGCTGACAGAGAAGCAGTGTAGAGGATTTTATTAGAAGAGTTTAGAGGGATGTTAATGGATATGAAACCTGCGGTGGCTCCCAGTCCTAAACTTTTGATTTCAGTGGTGGGATTGGTGCCTTACTTTCAAGAACCCACAAATCATGGTAACCCCTAGCAAGTAGCATGATTATCTAGAGTTTAGTGAAATAGCGAGTAAACCTTTTCAATTGCAAGTACATACATGTATAATCCTTCAACCACTAATTTCCCGATTAAATCTTAGACATAGATTTATAAGTCTAAAACCCAATTGATTTGATAGATTCCATTTAAAGTTTAGTGACTTCTTCATGAATCCATATTCATCCTGCCTTGGTCAAGATCTTTGAATCAAAAACTATGAAACACACAGGAAATTCACTTATCCACATAAGTGTCGAATTCTCTGTTGGCCATAGATAAACCTCCATACATATTAATACAATACCCAAACTATCCTTTTTATGATTGTCCATCAATCAAAGGATAAATCAAAGTAAAGCACAACATGCACAAGATTACTCTCGTTCCTCAAATTAGAGGATCAGTCATGTACTATCGCAACATGAAAATTCTTATTTGACACTTACAAACTTCAAATTAAATAATTTCATCGGGCCATGGCTAGTGTTATATACTGAAAGCTTAGCTTTGAATGATATTACAGTTTTACCCTTTATGAATGAGAAACATTTTAGATTAAACAAGTTCTACGTTCTATTGTTTTGCAATTAGATAGTGTGGGTCGTCATCGGGCGAACTGAAGATTATTCTATCAGTTACTTGTGAAACAAGAATAATGGTTCACAACATAGATGGACATGAACACCTCATCGTGACGGTTGTAGGGTCAACATACAGTTTTCCTTAACTGGTTAGTTGCACAAGTACATTTATGTATTGAACAGGATCCCAGAGAGGAGCAGTTCATTTTATACTGATCCTCATAAACGAACTAGGCCTCGGTTAATTATTGCGATCTTTTAGCCTGTATGATATTAAATAGACATGTATATACAGTAAATATTGCATTGATTCACATGGGTGAGGTTTGGTGAACTGGATCAATCGACCATCTGTCTTGGGTAATAATGATGCATGTATGATGTGCTATTAGGATATTTACGATCACCATGTACGTTTAGTTTGATGATGTCCCCAGAGTGAGTTCATGAAGGATTATTATGTTAAACCCTGCAGGTGGATTAAACTCTGACATAGTAATAATGTGATGAACAAGCGCTAGCTTCGGTGAAATAATAATAAAATAATTAATTTTTGATTATCAGTAATTGAATTAATTAATGAATATTATATCTTAAACATGTGGAGATAATTCGAGTAATTATTATTGGAGTCTCAATTGTAATTTGGGCTAGGAAAAATGAGTGCAATAATATTATGTTGGTGGCCCATAATGTTATTTAACTAATTAGAATAGTGGGTTTGGCCCACAAGTATTTTAATTGATTAAGGAGTCATATTTCTAATCTCCTAAGGGTCCCTACTGTAGCTATATATATACACCATTAAGCTCATGTGAAGAGAAGAGTTGGACATACAATCCACACGCCTCCCTCAGCCGATTCATCTCTGTCTCTCTCAGTTCTCATTCGAGTTTTATCTTCTTCTTGTTGCTCCACTGGTACAAGTTGAAGAGGATGTTTGAGATATACAGTATAAGATCTCGTGGTTTATTGAGATACATATATTCATCAACCCCGGATGTAACGCCCCGATCATTTAATAAAATGAATTTGTTTTACTTGCTCGACTTTAAAGTGAATTCTGTAATATTCGAACCCTAGAGTTGTTTGACTAAGTATTTCCAAGAGTTATTATGTGAATTATGTGCTTATTGTGATATTATGTGTTTAATTCCATTATTATTATTCATGTCTGTTACTATATTAAAATTACATAGTTTGATCATGCCAAATATTCGAGAAAGTGTGTTGAGCCCTAGTCGAACCATAGTCGAGTGCCTAGTCGCACAGTTGGATCAAACAACTCCCCCACACTAAGACCTTTGTTCGTCCCGAACAAAAAGAAAAGAAAAGACACGAAAGCAAACAAACGATCATGGATATCAGTTCAAATAAGACAAGCCTCAAATTAATTAACTCAGCCGAGGAGAATTCCAATGACCAATATAGCACACCTCAATTACAACTCGAATGCACGCTTGAAAAGAGACACTCTCTAACACAGAAATATGATGTGTAAATGCCTCACTCAGTTTCTTTCGTGAATATAGAAATGGGACTCTCACATTGGTCGATCATCATGCATCAACATAAGCTTGCTCATTGTCTATTCATACTCTAAAACAATCAAAATAATGAATTGTAAATCAAAAGGACTTTCGGGTTGCTGTGTAGGCATTGGGGGAAAGAAAAATATAAGGACAGAATGGCTCCAATAAACAATCAATCTTCGAGCATATAAACTACTCGATTATCCCACCACCTATCCAAAATCAGCACAACATCAACCATTCCCATCAAAACTCCATGCAACATTCATATATGCTCAACTGAATTGCATTTCAAGTACTCAACTTTTTTTTTTATTATTTCACTTTATATTTTTTTTTAAGGGGGTTCGTTTTTTTTCCTAACAACACCGAGACGCAAGGACAACATTCTCTAGGTTTAAACATTGGAGGTCATCCAAGTTTCTTAGAGTAGTTTCACAATACTCATTACTCGTGAAAACTTCTACAAGTAAGCGGAGTAGAATCCTTGTCGTTTGTCTTGCGAGTACCCATATTTTTTTTTTATTTTTTTTTTTGTAAAGTACCCAAAATGCAATTCCAACAAATTATTCACCTTCTCCAAACACATATTAGAACCTCCGTCATCATAAGAAATGCATTGTCAAATCTTCAAATAATTCAATCAAACTGATTGACAAGAAATACAGTTTAAGGCTCAACGGGCTACTAATGGAAATATAATCTCAAGGGTCAAAGGAAAAGGCAAAAACGAGGTATATCAAAGAAATGCCTCAATCATTTTCACAATTCACTACTTTAATCAGTTCATTTCAAAATAAACTCAAAGCAAGTTCTGATCAACAAGAATTCGACCAATATCTCTCAAGAAACAAAACAAGGCTCAAACCTCTCATAGGATAAATAAATGTCCCACAAAACGATACATCAAGTTCATCAAAATATACTCGTCATGATCATCATCACATCTCCTCAACATCATCAACAATCCTCGACAAATCTCAAAATCACTATTATCGATACTCGAGAAACATACAAGCTGACTCAAGAAGAGACACTCAAACGAAAAGAAAATGAATAAAACATCCTAAAAGACCTAGACCTGATCAACCAAATAAACACATAATCATGTAAAAACTCCCCCACACTTAAAATCAGACAATGTCCCCATTGTCGATCGTCAGTAAGGGAAAGTTGTATCACATAATCAACTGACTCAAAGCAAGATAAACTGTACAAAATAAAGAGAAAGAGAAAAGAGAAACGTACAAAGCACAGTGACAAGTCACTGTGCATCCGGTGGTGGCAGTGTAGGTAAAGAAGAGGAACCCGCTCCCGAACTCCCGCGAGTGTCCCACTGATGGAATTGGTCATCCCATTCGCTCCACTTAGCGTACTGCTTCGCTTCCCAGTGCTCCCAGCGTTCGTCATTCCTA
>CACSLK010007726.1:556945-567648 GCA_902706635.1 Striga hermonthica
TAGTGCTCACGCCCCCACGCATTTCATGTTTTTCAGGTCGCAAGGTCGGAGACGAGAAGTGAGCTGGCGGGCAGTTCAGGATATTTTTATGGATATGTATATATATATGTTTTGCCACGCAGATATTTTCGCTAAAACTTTCAGTACTTGATTTCAGCTTTTGTTTCGACGTTAGTCGGTTAAGAAATTAAAACCCATTTTTATTTATCAGTTTAACGGTTTATCAGAAAGACAAGTTTTTCACGGTAGCATCCCGAATCAGTTTTCACAAAAATTAATGTTTTATGTTTTATTCAGAAAATATTGCGAAAATCGCGTACTCTGATAGTATTAAAAAGACGGGATGTTACACCGTGCCTCGCACATGTCACGTACTATATATATTCTGTATATTTTTTTTATTCATTTATATAATTATAAGGTTGGATAAATGGCTTTAAAATTGTGCACCATGTACATCGCACGGGCTCTGTACTAGTATTGTTAATATATGAATATTAATGAGTATCTCTTACCCGTGCATCGCACAGAATTTGTACTAGTTAATGAAACAAAACAAACAATTTTTTTTTTTTTTTTTTGGGTCCTAAAATAAATATGCACAACATCATGTTTTTATAATTTTTTTTTAAACAATAACAAATCTTGCCCAAATATACACTCTTTAAATGCAAATTTATCAAATTTGAAAATTACATTTATATGTCAACTACTACTAATATATTCAAAATATATTGACATTTTAATTGATTACGGTTTTCTTATGTATTGAATTGAAAACATGGTAATTTTTTATTTCAATTGAAAACATGGATATCGGGATACGTAATTGATAATTAACCTAAAAGATCTCAACGGCCACACGTACAAATATCCCCCCTATCAATTAACCTAAAAGATATCAACAGACACACGAAAAAATAAATCACCCTATCCACGCTGCTCACTATGTAGAGAAAAATATACCTCCATATTCAGAGAATAACCTCCATCTTCATCTTAAACAAAGTGAACGCCATACTCGTATACATAGGTCGAGCCATTACCAAACGTAGCAGGTGGGACTTTTCGAAGAAATGACTGATTTTCAAGAGGTAATTTTTGTTGTTGGCTAATTCATATTATTTGCTTTCGTAATTATATTCATATGACGTGTAAATGTTTTAGTATTCACTTAAATTCAATTTCGAATTGAAGGCTACGCCTGTTAGCCGTTCCCAAACAAGAACACTGAGCAATTAACCATTCTTAATCAGGCGGTATCTGGCATAACAAATTTCCTGAAAGGTGCATCAGAAGAACAGTTTGAAGAGAAAATGAAACCCATGGAATTTGATGTCGATGATTGCTCGTCGTATAAATGCAACACGGGAAAAGACATCTTTCAGTATTTTCAAGAAATAACAATTAGGGATATGAATGCGGAGAAGTATATTTTCACTAATAAGATAGATATTTCGTAAGCAAACAACACCCCTTTATAATATGGAGTAACATTTTAATTTCAAATTTAAATAGCAGCACTGCATTTACAATCATGTTTGCCAATTGTTTTTGTTCAGCCAAATGTTGGTCGAGTATGAGGGCTGGACGATCACTAGAGAAGAGATGTTAACAATTGAATATCCACACTGTTTCGAAAGCCCGGTGCGAAAATTTTCATAAATTTGTTTTCTTATTGGTGCACAAGTTCAAATAGATTCATATGTAGTTCATTCTCTGTGTAGGTCATTGATTTGGTTGCCCTGCATGTGTCATTGAATCGGACCCCAGAAGATAGTAATAAATGCAACTGGGTTTTGCCGGCATCTTTCAGTGTGAGACACAATATCATTTTAATAATTCTCCAATTTAGTCTATCAATATCTATGATCATTGCAGGACTTGGCTGTGACGTTGCACAGCGACGACTCGCTACATAAAAGGTTCTTTCAAGATAAAGTATTCAACGGTCGTGCGGACGAATGTGTTAGTATAACATTGTCGATATCAGATTCCAGTTTTCACTGGTACATTTGTATTGTTGATATTAAAATATCTGTTATTACAATATGCGATACCGTACGTTCAGAAGGTATAAATAAGTCGAGGATTGAACATGCGAAGAAAGTGGTAAGAATTCTGCAACATATTCATCTCATAATGCAACATGTTCATATTAGTATATGTAATATGTTAATCGTGATATGTATGTAACATATTCATCTTATTATAGAACATATTCATCTAATTATGTAACATGTTCATCTAGTATATGCAACACATTCATCTTATTATATAACATATTCACCTTATGATAGAACATATTCATCTTATTATGTAAAGTAACAAGTTCCTCTTAATTTTTAACATGTTGAATATATTATGCAACATATTCATCTCATTATACAACATATTCCTCTTATCGTGTAACTTGTTCATCTTAATTTTTAACATGTTCAACGAAGTATGCAACATATTCATCTCATAATTCAACATATTCATCTTAGTATATGTAAAATGTTCATATACTGAAATCTTAGTATATGTAAGTAGAGGATTCAATATGCGAAGAACGTGTTAAGAATTATTTTGTTGATTATGATTCACTTGTAACAAGACAATATGTTCAGTAATGCTAATGCTAATGTTAAATTATTCGTGACTAGATAATGCGACTGGAGGGGATTATCGCTGCGTGGGATGGGGATGGGTTCATTCATAAAAATATTGTCGACACGTACAAATATGTCATCGACCCAAATGTTCCCCAACTACGGAATGAGTACGGACATTAGTCATTTAAAACAACTGACAGAACATATGTGTTGTACTTTTCTAACTTTTAATTGGTTATTCGGCAGATACGATTGTGGTCTCTACATGTGTATTCATATGTTATGTCATTCCACTCCATCTACAGATTTAATTTGGCGTGGACTTAAAGAGGTAATTACCCTGTCATTAGCAAGTATCTTTTAATTGCACATTACAATGATTATTTAATTTTTTTTTATCTTTTTTTAAAAGGATGAATCTATTGAAGCAAGGAAGAGGGTGGCTGCCACTCTTTACACAGCCAAATACAACCAAATTGGAAGAGGGTACGTAACTATTTCTTTAAATTTAATGTTGCAACATGTTGTATGCATGCATGTATTTTCGTAGGGCTATAGTTGGGTTCTTCATTCATTCCCGGTATTCAGGCACTGAAATCTACGCAACCTATTATGACTCGAAGACAGTAACTATGGAAACCCTCGCAGAAATGATTTTTTATGAGTGTGAACCATCGCTCGAAGAGTATGAGCTACTTTACTATGGTTGTCAACCCGATGAATTATCTTTATCTTATGACATTCCGATTAAGACGAGTGAGAAATTACGAGAATATGTATCTAGATACGTGTCCATTGGTCTGTTGATAATTCATATCGAACTTGAATGGGTACGTCGTAACATAGCAGCCTTGCCTGCCTAAACGTACTATTATGACCCATCATGTCGACGTTGAACAGTCATTTGCAGCTTAAAATTACCGTGAATTGTGAGGAAATTATGAGACATTTTTTATATAATTGAATGCTTCGTGTGGTTATTACGTTTTTTGTATGTGTTGCACATGATATCGATTACGGTATAAAAAAAAAAAAAAATCGTATGAATTAACTTTTTATACAACATAATATTGTTAATATATGAATATTAACAATTTTTTAGTAGCTTAAATTTTTTAGAACTGATTTTATGTAATAGTTTTTACTTGCACGGACCTCGGGCATAAGTCAACCAAATGTCACCTAAAAACAATGAGTAGCAAACCATCACAATCTGAAGTTGAAAACGACAGTGACTTCTGCATTCCAAATGGCAGTCAGGACAAGGGCACTGAAGACATTCACACGTTTGTAAGACAGTGTGAATAAAGAAGATACCAAAGTGTAACAGATTATTTGTTCTATGTACACCCATTCATCTCATGTTTTGCCACTATTTATTAACCTTGTGTAACAGCAACTATGCCTTTGTTTCATAAGGTTAAGCTTCTTTCACTTATCAGTTTTTTTTAGCCCGTCGTGACAGATTGACAGCACTATTATGTACTAACCTATATCATTTTAAAATGTTCACTTCTAATTCTGGATAACATTGCAACGATGCAAACAAAACAAATTAACACGAACAACCTTCCATCAATCCATTAATTTCATCTTATTATATAAAATATTCATCTTATTTATCTTATTATGTAATGTGACAATATATTAATTTCGAACCTGCCTGTTGAATATATTATGCATCATATTCATCTCTTTATACAATATATTCATCTTATCGTGTAACTTGTTCATCTTAATTTTTAACATGTTCAACGAATTACGAAACATATTCATCTCATAATGCAACATGTTCAGCTTATTATATGTCTCATCTTATTATGTATGCAACGTATTCATCTTATTATAGAACATATACATCTTATTATATAACATATTCATCTTAGTATATGCAAAATATTCATCTTATTATATAAAATATTCACCTTATTATAGAACATATGCACCTTATTGTGTAATGTAACAAGTTCATCTTAATTTTTAACATGTTCAACGAATTACGAAACATATTCATCTCATAATGCAACATGTTCAGCTTAGTATATGTAAAATGTTCATCTTATTATGTATGTAACGTATTCATCTTATTATAGAACATATTCATCTTATTATGTAACATGTTCATCTTAGTATATGCAACATGTTCATCTTAGTATATGCAACATATTCATCTTATTATATAACATATTCACCTTATTATAGAACATATTTATCTTATTATGTAATGTATCAAGTTCATCTTAATTTTTAACATGTTCAACGAATTACGAAACATATTCATCTCATAATGCAACATGTTCAGCTTAGTATATGCAAAATGTTCATCTTATTATGTATGTAACGTATTCATCTTATTATGTAACATGTTCATCTTAGTATATGCAACACATTCATCTTATTATATAACATATTCACCTTATTATAGAACATATTCATCTTATTATGTAATGTAACAAGTTCATCTTAATTTTAAACATGTTGAATATATTTTGCAACATATTGATCTTATTATATAACAGATTAATCTCATTATGTAACATGTTCATCTTAAATTTTAACATGTTCAATGTATTATGCAACATATTCATCACATAATGCAACATGTTCATCTTGGTATATGCAACATGTTCAGCTTATTATAGAAAAAATTCATCTTATTATGTGACATGTTAATCTAAAAATTTAACATGTTCAATGGATTATGCAACATAATTCAAAAGTTTCCATGGGATATAATAAACATATCCCTATCCAGAACACACACCAAATAAAATTACAGCATAATTCATTAATTTAGAAAGACAAAATAGAATAGTTTATACCGGTCACAGCAACTACATAATAATCCTAAACACCAGCTGATATCCTCCTAGCAGCACAAATGAAAACGAACAACCTTCCATCAATCCATTATGTTCGCTGAATTGACGAGCATCCTCATGTTAGATTAACTTTTTACCATTTCTTTCAGTTACATCGAAACGATAAAAACACTAGTCAGTCAAAAAATAAACTTTCTTTTTTAAACACCTTTCATCTTTGATATGCATATTCCAGAACGCCGTGGGAATGAACTGTACAAACTGCAACATTATTAATTTTGTTAATGACAATTTACCACAACAATTCCATGATGAAATTAGACAAATTCAAACATGCAATTACCAGGCGAGCACGTTCAAACTGCAACATTATTAATTTTGTGCAATTGTGCTTGTTTATGACTAAAGCTAATGATGGTATTATAAAATGTCAATCTGACGTCATAAACATTGTTTATGACTACAACAACAATAACAACAACTTGTTCGGTTGTAATTTTGGCAAGTTGTTTTTTGGTGCTCATCTGTTTTGCATCTTCATAGTCCCTTCAGACATTTCGTCAAACATCTATTGTGCTTCTTTATGAGAAGCATAATAATAATGAATTATCCATATTAGCAAATACAAATTCACATTACAACATTATTCGTATCTATGTCTTATAACTCACGAATGCACAGCAAAATCATGAATGTACATTACCGCATGATTGGACAGTAATCGAAATAAAGAAGAAGAAATTGAAAACAAATTTCACATACTGTTGTTCTTCAAATATCGAATCAGAAAACAAAATTATGTACCTTCATGTTGTTCTTCAAATGTCAAATCTTAGAATGTCTTTTTTCCGATCATATATTCGTGAGTGTTTTCTTGTTTGCAGAAGATCGTTCGAAATGGAATATTGGATTAATTGTTTGTTTATTTGAGATATATAATTATGTTTAGGTCATATGTTAATATTACAAAAGTTCAACACCTTTTAAGTAAAATTATTTTTTTTTTTAAGTAAGGACATTTTCGTATTTGCATTAAGCTTTTTTTCGATTTATTTTTTTATTTATTAATAAAAGGACACATGACGTTCATTTAAAAGGTACCTGTTGTTAGATAAGTACAAGCCAAAGTACAAGGGTACCTGACTGTAGAAAAGCCCTATTTAGTATTGTTAGGATTAGTAATTATTATTTGAGTAGCAGGTTAGTCATTAGGTTAGTATATATATTTATTTGTTAGCGTTTGGTTAGCCGTGTTAGTTAGGAATTAGGATTTAATTAGTTGGTAATTATTAGGATTCTAGATATATTATTACCTTAGAATTAGATATTATTTCTTAGTTAGAATTATAGCTCTCATAGGACTAGATCTAGTTTTTCTTATAAAAACCTATGTACTCATTCAATTTTATTCAAGCAATGAATTAATGAAAAACGACCTTTGGTCACCAATATCTTGTGTTAGAATTCTTTTGAGTTTTAGTACAAAATCCTTGTGTCGAAAAGGGCGTTTCACCGCATAGTTCGTCATAAGCTCGAGTTTGGCAAGGATTCACGTCCGAGCTGTCTCACCTATCGTGAGAAGATAAGGAGAAATCCAAGTCATCCACACCTATCGCCGAGAAGGAAGCCGTGGCAAAGCAACTTTCGAAGCAAGTCGAGTTGAGCGGATACACGATCTTCATCAGCGCGGCTGCTCGCGCGTTGGGCTGCATGTGCGTGGCCTGGACGCGGGCTGCGCGGGCTTGGCAAGCTCCTTAGGGCCAAATGACTTGGAAATCATTTCTAAGTGTCCGGTTTGACCCCGGTTTGACTTTGGCTCGGTTCGGCACAAATTAAGATAAATTAAAACAATATTTATAGTTATACAAAATATCCACATTTTTAATATTAATATAAATTCACAAAAAGCACATAAAATTATTTAGGCAATTAGACAATTAAATATAAAACAACAATTAATAATAACAATTACTAATAATGGTAATAATAATAATAATAATAATAATAATAATAATAATAATAATAATAATAATAATAATAATAATAATAATTCATTTATTCATAAACGAACGGGGGGTTACACTTGGCCCTTTGCAATTAATCCTTCTGGTTGATGCATATAGATGTCCTCGTCCAAATTCCCGTTAAGGAAAGCGGTCTTTATATCCATTTACCAAATCTCATAATCCATATGAGCGGCCACAGCCAAGAGAATCCTGATGGATTTGAGCATGGCTACCGGCGAAAAGGTTTCCTCATAATCGATCCCTTCTTTCTGAGTGTACCCTTTCGCAACAAGCCTAGCTTTGAAGGTCTCAACCTTCCCATTTTCTCCTCTCTTTCTCTTATAGACCCACTTGCATCCAATGTCGCGAACGCCACTAGGTGACTCTACAAGATCCCAGACCTGATTAGTGTCCATTGACTCTATTTCAGATTTCATCGCCTTTTGCCAAGACTCTGCGTCCCGATCTTGGAGTGCCTCATTGTATGTCCATGGGTCGAATTCAAGAACGTCCGGGACGGCCTCAGAAGACTCTCCCAGACCCATGAACCGTTCGGGCTGCCGGACAACCCTCCCACTACGACGAGGTACTACCTGCTCAGGTGCATCATCAGCGATACATGTTGCAGTACTTTGTGGTGTAACATCTAGTGCACTCGGTATTGAAGTACTTACTCCCTTTAACTCCTCAAGAACATGTCTACTACTGGGCTTATGATCCAAGACATAGTCTTCTTCCAAGAACCTAGCATTCGTGCTAACGATTACTTTCTGGTCCTCGATTCTATAAAATAGACCACCTTTCGTTTCCTTAGGATATCTCACAAACAGCCTTACTTGTGATCTCGGTTCCAACTTATAAGTATCGGTTCTCAGCACATGTGTTGGACTACCCCAAATCCTGAGATGCCTTAGACTAGGCTTATACCCAGACCACAACTCCAATGTTGTAGACTGTACTGATTTAGAAGGTACTCTATTCATAATGTATACCGCTGTTTCTAGGGCATATCCCCAAAACGAATCTGGTAATGTACTATAACTCATCATTGCCCTAACCATTTCCATAAGAGTCATGTTCCTCCGTTCTGCTATGCCATTCTGCTGAGGCGTGCCAGGCGCAGTCAGTTGGGACGTAATCCCATTATCCGTCAAGTAGTTCCTAAATTCATTCGAGAGATATTCGCCACCACGATCGGATTGTAATGACTTGATACTTTTTTCCTAACTGCTTCTCCACAACTGCCTTATACTCTAAGAACTTCTCAAGACATTCAGACTTACGGTGCAGAAGGAAAATGTACCCATATCTCGAGTACTCATCGATAAACCTAACGAAGTACTCAAAACCACCTCTCGCTTGAATACTCATAGGACCACATAGATCGGAATGAACTATCCCTAACACATCTTCGGCTCTATGCCCCTTTGAACTAAAAACCCTCTTAGTCATTTTACCTTCCAGGCAAGACTCATAAGTTGGAAAAGCCTCGACTTCTAACGACCCCAAGGGCCCGTCTACTACCAACCTTTGAATCCTCCTAAGGTTAATATGACCAAGTCTTAGATGCCAAAGATATGTTTCGTTCATTTTAGAAGGTTCCTTTCTCTTATTCAGATTAGATGATGAATTAAGTAATTGTTTCTGTTGCAGTGGAGATGACTTAGATTCTAGAATGTATAGATTGTCAACTAATGAACCAGTATATATGAACTTTTTGCCAAAACAAATAACAACTTTATTATCAAACATAGCGGAAAAACCGTTCATAAACAACTTAGAAACTGAAATTAAATTCTTTCTAAAACTAGGAACATAAAGACAATCTTTCAAAACTAGAAACCTATCTAAGCCAAAATCTAAATAGACGTCTCTCACTGCAACTGCTGACGCTCTACTAGCATTGCCCAACTAGATGGTAACTTCTCCTTCCCTAAGTCGCTTGGTTTCCTAGAACCCTTGCAATGAATTGCAGACATGATAGTGGCCCCTGTATCTACACACCAGGTACTGGTAGATAACACTGCTAAACATGTTTCAACGAATAAAGCAAAAGGTGTACCTTTGTCGGATTTCTTGGGGAGAGGGCAGTTTGTCTTCCAGTGTCCTTTCTGCTGACAATTGTAGCACTTGCCTTTCGGCTTCTTCGCTTTTTGTCGAGGTTACGCGTCACTCATGACTGCCTTGCCCTTTCCTGTGGACTTCTTCCTCTTCTTGCCTTTAGGAGCCTTAGAAGTAGAAGCTTCTCCCCGCTGGGCCACCATAGCTTGGTTCTTCTGACGAAACAGGCCCTCTGCCGACTGAAGTTCAGCAACAAGTTCCGAAAGATTCATCAACATCTTATTCATGTTGTAATTCAACCGGAATTGTTCGAAGCTCTTCGACAAAGAATGAAGCACTATATCGACCTGAGTTTCCCCGTCAATAAAAGCACCAATAACCTCCAGCTCATTCAGCTGGGCCATCATAGCAAGAACATGTTCCCTTACGGGAGTGCCCTCGTGCATGGTCATGTTCATCAGAACCCTCATGCCTTCTTGTCGGGTAGCCCGCGACTGATGACCAAATAACTCCTTGAGATTGAGAAGCATCTCTGCTGCAGTGTTCATAGACTGATGTTGATGTTGAAGTACATTTGACAAAGATCTTCGCCATCTCGTCAGCCTTTTTCCACCGAGCATACTCCTCTTTCTCTTGGTCTGGTGCATTGTCAGCAGGCACAGCCGGAAAAGCCTCAATAGTAGCAAATTTGTACCCTTCAGCAGTTAACACAATATCCAAGTTCCTTTTCCAGTCAATATAGTTGGGAACAACAAGTTTGTTTTCTTTGAGAATTGCGGACAATGGATTTAAAGACATTTTGAATTCCTGGGATCATGCAAAAAGTCTTTACTCAGTCAAGTAGTTTTGAATTTATACATCAAATATTGATCCCATGTAACAATATTCAAATAAATTCACCAACACCTCAAAACACCGAATCCCCGCAGGCCACGGAGTGTGGACATCTACGGTTCAAACATTCGCAAGAGGAGGGATAAATCTCATTAGCTTAACATACTGCCGAGCATACTTAACTAATAGTCGGTTTCATTTTTTGGCCAGCGTAATTAACTTTATAAAAGAATAAAAACGACCTTATCCTTTGGGACTATCGTAATTATTTGCACTTTAAGTGTAACCCATTAATTGGTACTAAGTTTACTACCAAAATTACACGTCCACCTTTGGGTGACCCGTACGCTTTTGAAATAGCTCACTATAACCATCCCGAAGGA
>CACSLK010007726.1:589938-614760 GCA_902706635.1 Striga hermonthica
ATAGGCAGTCAATTAAGTAGCAGCTATAGGTAGTGTGCCGATTTAGGCATTTATTGGATGAATGTTTAATCAGTTAGTAAAATGTTTATCATATCGTTTCTGCCGATTCGGTAAGTACTTGCTTATATGCCGATGTCATGATATGTTATTATGTTAGCTGTATATTTCAGTGCTGGTTCCGGCGGAGCACGTATATTATTTATGCTCACGCCCCCCACTAACCATTTTTCAGGTGACGGTGTCGAGCGTGGAGTGTGAGCCGATGATGTGGTGGCGGTCATAGCAAGGATATTTTTAGTAGACATGTCATGTATATTTTAGTGTGTTTTAGTTATTATGCCTTGTTGATGCATGCTTACATTTGCTTCCGCACTCAGTATTTCAGTACTTAGAATTTCAGTCTATGCATGCTTAAATCCTGAGATGTTTAGAGTAATGAATTATTCTCGGTTGCATACCTAGTTGTTTAAAGATATTAAAGATTAAAGATTTAAGATTAAAGTTGAGTAGCATCCCGCATATTAAAGTTAAAGTATTTTCGAAAATTTAATATGAGTTTCGAAAATTAAAATAGAGCATTTATTTTATAGCGCGAAAAATTTACTCTGATTTTAGTAAGTTTAGGCGGGGTGTTACATAGCCTATATTTATCCCACCTAACTAAAGAGCCTACGTTACAACCGGGAAGACCTTTTGATACACTAGTTTTGATTTTGATTGGTTTATAGTAGAAGCTAGACAATGGGCAAGCATATGACTGAACTTGTTATCGACCAATTTGAGTGCATCTATCTTTATTTGTATACAAATTCGAGTGAGGCACACATATATATTCCCATACTGAGAGAACGCCATGTCGAAGTATAGTGATCAAGCATGTAGTTGTATGATGCTCGTATATGCCATTTGAATGCTTGTTGTTAAAGTTGAACATTTTGAAACTTATCTTGTTAATGATTGTTTCCATGCTCGGGTTTTTAATTTTGTGTCATTTTTTTTTCTTTTCTTTTTGTTCGGGACGAACAAAGGTTTAAGTGTGGGGGAGTTATTTGTCCCATTTTTGTTGCGTTTTTCGTGTTTATTTTATCATTTGTTTCCCCCGTTTAAGGCCGTTTCTTTAGTTTTTAGTCCATTTCGTGTTTTATTATGTGTTTCCTTCATTTTGAGTCTTTAGGTTTTTGCGTTTGATTTTTCGGTTTTTTTTTGTGTTTTGTCATTTTTGGTGTGTGTAGGTCAGGATCTTCGGGTGAATTTTCTCTTCAGGAAAAATTAGTTTCAAGAGAATAATTGACTAGATGGGTTGGTTAGCGACACGTAGAAAAAAAACAGAACTCAATTTCGAGTTTGGACGAGCCCAAACGAGCCCGAAGTAGCAGTCGCGACTCGTGACTTTAACAGAGCCTGAAGTAGCAGTTCGCGAGCTCGAGTCGCGACTCGCAACATGGAGGCGCAATTCGTCAGGGATGTCGCGACCAACCCCAGATTTTGAAGAAATTGACGACGCGCGACTCGCGACTAAGGAAATAAGGACGTCGCGACTCGCGACTTGACTAAGCGAATTTCGAGTTGCGGGATTTTAACAGCAGATTTTGGACCTAGGGCATATTATTCCATCCCCAAACTTGTTTTCTTCAAGTTTTCTCTCCAAAACTCAATATTGTTAGGATAATATTCTCCGCTTTTCTTTTTTTTTCTCCCATGCTTGGATTGTTGGACACAAAGACATTTAGATTGAAATATTGCAACTCTTAATCCGATTGTAAGTTTTCAATTCTATTCTATTATTGTTGATTAGTTTAATGTTCTTAACTCCAGTTAACATGAAATTGAATCTAAGCATGAAACAATCCATTCATCTAGGGTTAGGGATTTTGATTCTTGTTTTGAATTATGAGGAATATGTTTTGTTCAATCTATGCGAGTTGTGTGAATTATAGGGTTAGTTGATTGATCACCATTAGCTTGATTAATTGACGTTTAGAACCGAGAGGGGAGACGTCAGTCGATTTAGGCTCGTATAGAGTAGACATGTTCGTAAAAGTATTGTCTATGTGTTGCTTTACTGAATAAGTTTATCGTTTATGTATGTGCTCTTGTTACGAAGAGTTGCTGAGCATAGCCCTCTATACGTGTAGGCTTGTTAAATCTCATAACCGAACAAATAAGCGTTCAGCATATTTTAGGACTTATTTACTTTTCGTGTGTGAGCAATACCAATGCTAAATTCCGAACAGTCTTCCTATAGAGATCGACCTGGGGAACGAATCTTTTTATTCGGTACTCGGTAAAAATAAAAATAATTTGCTACAACAAGCATCTCTCCTACAACCGCTTTAAATGCCCTTCATTTAGCCGTCGTGTACCACATGTTTCTCATCATTACCAAGGGGCCCACCTGATGTAAAAGCTGGTTCTATGCCGCCCTATCGCATTAAATTCCACCGAATCTCCTCAAAAGACGAGCCGAAGATTGCTATAAATAGAAGCATTTAATTGGATAGGAGGACCTTTTTCGAACACATTTAATTCCCGCAATAATAATCTCGGTTACAAGAAAACCGACTTCATGTACTAAAAACCCACATCAAAATTATTCAATTAAGAACACATTTCTTGCCTTCTTATGACAAGAACCTATATAAATATAGTTGTTAAATTTCGTACAACAACAGGTAGGCAAAGGGTCTCAAGACCATTTTAAATTGTTCTTGGAAGTCAAAGGGTTCACAAGACAGTAAGGTTTGCTTGGTCTTTGGCCAGTTCGGCCTGCTACTAGGCCGGGCCCACTACTGGGCACGAACTGCTTTTGGGTCGCGGCACTTGGGCCATCTGCTGGGCGCACGATCTCTACGCTCCTGAAGCACGCTGCTTGCTTGGGCTGCGATATCTCTTTCTTCGGGGCGGGGGTGCTTGGCTTGCCTTGGCCTCGGCCCTTATTTTATTCTGCTGGTTCTTGGGCTAATACTTGGACCTAAATGGTCAAGTTTACGACCATTTTTTTAAAGGTTAATTGGACCGAGACTTGGGCTAAAAGTTGGTTCGATTCCGGGATAAAATTCAATCGGTTACTCCTTGGCTTAGACATAGATTTACTTATTAATTAAATTAAATTTAGTTATTTAGGATTCACCAATTTAATTAAATACTTACATTAATTATGATATCATTTCGAGATCTTCGAACATATTCGAGGGTTCAATGTGACTATTGTCACTTCGTCCAACACACAAGATGAGACTTTACCACCGTGGAGCGGCTTTTTGCAAAAAGATGAGGGTCCGAATGAAGCCGAAGTATGGAGCCATATGTTAGTAAGGCCTCCCAGCTTTCTAACAAGCGGAGTACTATAGCTACTTTGCTCAGCTTTCGCCTCAATCGTTAATTTTATTAAAGGGTGGCGCGAAATTTATAATTGGATAAATTTCTTGGATTTAATATTCACAACTTGAAATAATTAATTCACTTTATCTTGGAAAAGAAAGTTGAGCTCTAATAAATAAATAAATCGGGGCACTACAAGAAATTTTTCCCTCGCATTCCATATGTGGTAAAAGCTAAGAGTGATCCAAAGACAGAAGCACCCAAGGGAAAGGAAGTCGAAGTAGCTGCTGCATCTACCAAAGGGAAGAAGAAGGGTAAAAAGGTGGAAGACTTTGGTGAAGATGAAGATGAAGAGGAAGAGGTTGGCTCTGATGAAGGTTCTAAGATAGAAGCTAAAACTGAAGCAGGTTCAGATGAACGTTTGGAGGAAAATGAAACTAGAGATGAAGAAGTGTTTGAATAGATTCATTGTTGGTTATTGGTTGTATAGTATCCGACTTACCATGCATGAGAATCGAACGTGTTGAAGAACTTCTTTATATATGTCAGCATAATATTGCAAGTCTAACTTACCATTTAGAAGAAGATATCCGGAGGAGCTTGATCGTGGCATTTGTGAGATTGACGCACTCAAGAAGACTTACCATATTTTGTAGAAATATAAAGGTTTTAAACACGATGGGAAAGCAAGTTTTCGGAGAGTTAATTTTTTAGGAAAAGAAAAGATCCGAGAAGAGTGAATAGAGGTGAACTACTCGAGAAATTAATTTTCATTGAGTCACTAATTTTTATTTTGCTTTTATGTGAGTAGAGTCGAGAGTCTATTCTCGATCTCAGCGAGCTTAAAAGTTTATTCATTTAGAACTATTTGTATAAGTATTCGGGAGAAATACTTAGATTGAAATCAAGGGATTTAAGTCGTAAAAATCCACAAGGGATTTGTGGTTGGAAGAGTAGCATAGTGAGTGATTACAATGAAAGTGTTGAAGATTTGCAGTAAATCAATGAACCTTCTGATGTTCACAGAGACCAGAAATTTACGGAAGTATTTAAGGGAAGTTTATTTTGGTATGAATAAGTCTTAATTTTAATTAAGTCCAAAGGACTAATTATTTATGTTTTATTATGGCAGGACCTTGGGATTGAGGGGAAGATACGCTTTCCATAATCTAAAGAGAAGGAGAATCGCAACATTCACCTTCCATAATCGAAGAAAGAGAATCGCGAGATTATCATTCCTTATATGCGTTTGTCTTGGATGAGAAGATTTTCCAAAAAGGATGTTGAAGATAAAAGGAGGACGAGACCAGAGTTGAGGATGACTTTTGATATCTTTTTTGTTAGTTATTTTTTTCTATCGGTGAGTAAAAAAGAGTGATATTTTAGAACATTTTGTAAAAAAAGTTCGGAGGTTCGTTCTTATAGTTTGTGGGATTCAAACTAGAAAATCCACAAGGGAGTTGTGGTGGGATAAGTAGTTGTGTGAATCATCATTTAAGTAGAGTGTAGAGGGAGTCTATACTGTAAACCCTTGGATGATGTATGAGTTGTTCACATTATTGAAAGAGATCTGAAGGAAGAGTGGGACGCTCTCCTGAAGATTCAATTTTCAATGAAAAACTGCTTCCGCATTTGTTTGAATCTTCATTACAGTCTGTCTAATCAATTTACGTGCAACTCTGGATACTTGGTGTTCAAGTATCAAATTACAATTGGCACCAGAGCGGGTTTTCGTCTTCATTACGAAAGATCCTAGGACGTGTGCTACCCTCAAATCATGAATCAAGAAAGTGGATCGATGTCCAGGCCTCCACAATTAGACGGTTCGAACTACTCGTATTGGAAGTCTATGATGACAATATTTCTGAGATCTCTTGGAAAAGGCGTGTGGGAAAGTGTTGAAAATGGCTAGGAGCATCCAGTCATGCAACAAGAACCCGATCAAGGTAAAGAAACAACGAAAGTCACGGTTTCTAAACCCAAGGACAACTAGACAGATGCTGAGAAGCTTCAAGAAGAAGCCAACTATCGTGCCTTGTATGCGATTATAATGGTAGTTGATCAGACAAGACACAAGATGATAGTTCATTGCAAAACTGCAAAAGATGCTTGGAGCGTCTTACAGCGTCAATTTGAAGGTTCAACGGTTGTCAAAGCGTCCAGACTTCAACGGGTAACTCTTGAATTTGATGAGATCAAAATGAGGGATGAAGAGACAATTGACGTATACTATGCCAGATTCAGTGATCTGGTAAATCAAAGCATGATGCTTGGAGAAGAAATCTCTGAAAAACATCAAGTACAAAAGATTATGGGAACCGTCGTTCCCAGGTTTAGAGTGAAAATCACAACTCTTGAAAGTTTCCAAAGAGTGGCCTCATTGGATGTTGATGAACTTCTTGGAGAGCTCAGAACTTTTGAAATCAACAAAAATTATGACAAAGTTAAAAGTAAAGGCTTAGCTCTCAAAGCTGCTATAGTCGAGGAAAGAGAAGAAAGCGTTGACGATGAAGGTACGTTGGCAGATGATAGTGAGCTGAAGGAAGCACTAGCTTTAATCGCGCAAAACTATGGGAAGATGAGTCAAAGGCTGTACAAGAACAAATTTGCTAGAAAAAAGGGGAACAGTTTTAGCAAGAATGTGGTGCAGGACAAGAAAAGTAGTATGCCACTCTCAAAATCCGATCCACAACGAGTCGAGAAGGATCAATGCAGGGAATGTCAAGGCCTTGGACACTTCCAGTATGAGTGTGCTAATCTTAAGAAGAAGAATAAGTCACTGAAGGCAACCTGAGAAGATTCAGATGAAGAGGGCGTAGACGAACCTTTGTTGCACACAAGCAACCTGACAGTTCATACCTCAGTCAAGAAGTTCATGTGTCTCACCATTTCTCATGCTCCGACCAAGTTTGAAGAAAGTTTGAAAGAGACTGAAGCATCTGAGGATGAATATGATCAAATTGTGTGTGTAGATCCAGTTCGCTTGCTTGCTATGAAGAAGTGTGATCAAGCATCTGAAGCTCTATAGAAGCTTCAAAACGAAGTGTTTAGACTTTCGAGAGAAAACAGGGTGCTGAACGAACAAGCATCCGCCTCCATTGCTACTAAAGAGTGTGAACTGGATACTGCTAAGGCACGAACTTGCATCCTTGATTGCAGTGTCAAACTTGCTAAACAAGACGGACTGGAGAAGGCTCAGACCATTGAATGCTTGAGGGATGAACTATTCTCTACTCAAAAACTTCTTACCGAACGGAACCAGAAAATTGTACTACTGAAAAATTGTACTACTGAAAAATTGAACGAACATGCTAGCATGGAAACCAAACTGAAAGCAAACACTGCTGAGTTGAACCGAACTGCAGAAGTTGTTCGAAAACTGAAAAAGGGAAAAGCATATCTGAATGAACTTCTTTCATTGGGAAAACAACATGGAGATCTTACTGGAATAGGATACACTGGTAGGGAAGACATTCCTGAGTCCTCAATTGGAGCTTCAAATGCAAAACATACCCGTCTTGGATTTGGTGACAAACCTGGAGTTGGAGGCTTGAACCTCCATGGGAGACCTTCCAGAAACATGTTTGACAGGTTTGTAAAAAGCACTGTAAGTAAACCTCCATCTCCACAATCTCCCTTGAAGGTTCATTCTCCCATGCAGAAATTTGTTATTAAAACTCACCATAACTTTGTTTCTATCTGTCATTACTGTGGTGTAATTGGTCACATAAGACCCAAATGCTATAAAATGCAGCATGACCTTTGTACAGGAAATGTTAGGGGTTGGAATCAGTCTGGGATTCCGGTGAAGGTTCATTCCAAGATCCTCTCAAATAACCGTACCGAAAATCATCAAGTGTGGGTTGCTAAGAAATCCTTCAACTATTTTGTCTTTGTTCTGTCCCTCAGGACCTCTCTGAAAGGTAAGTGGTATTTGGATAGCGGTTGTTCTAGACGCATGACTGATGAACCTTCTTACTTGATGAACATTCAATCCAGTTCAAATGGGGAAGTCATATTTGGTGATGGAGTGAACAATAAGGTTATTGGAACTGGCTGTTTAAATTTGGGTGGAATACCTAAACTAACTGATGTGTTACTTGTTGATAAGCTAAAGGCAAATCTGTTGAGTGTGAGTCAACTCTGTGATCAAGGCCTTAGTGTCAGTTTCTCTTGTGACAAGTGTTATGTGAAAGACAGTGATGGTTCTTGTGTACTTACAGGTTCTCGTTTAACAGATAACTGTTATCTTGTTGATGTTAATGAAAAATGCCTTTTCTCAAATGTGAGCGAACCTGAAATATGACATCAACGCCTAGGATATATTGGATACTCTCACCTTGTCAAATTGACTAATGCAGGTGTAGTCAGGGGTGTTCCAAAGATTGCTATGGAGTACCAGCCAATTTGTGAACCTTGTCAACTAGGTAAGCAAACGAGGACATCCCACAAGTCACTGAACCATATTGTGTCTAAACGGATCCTAGAGCTTCTTCACATGGATCTCATGGGTCCCATTTAGGTAGAAAGCTATCAAGGTAAAAAGTATATTTTTGTGTGTGTTGATGGTTTCTCTCGATGTACTTGAGTTGATTTCTTGCGTGAAAAGTCTGATACATTCTCTGCCTTTAAGTCACTTTGTTTGAAGGTTCAAATTGAGAAAGGTTTTCCCATAATAAGTATTCGAAGCGATCATGGAAGAGAGTTTGAAAACTCTGAGTTTGCTGAATTTTGTGATTCTCTGGGTATTAGTCACAAGTTCTCGGCTCCTAAAACTCCTCAGCACAATAGAGTTGTTGAAAGGAAAAATAGCACTCTACAAGAAATGGCCAGAGTCATGTTGAACTCCAAAAACATTTCTTCTAGATGGTGGGCTGAGGAAATCAATACAGCATGCTACCTAGTGAATCGTGTGTACCTTCATCGAGGTATTGGTCTGACTTCATATGAACTTTGGAAAGGTAAGAGCCCTAACCTCAGTCACTTGCATATTTTCGGGTGTAAGTGTTTTATCTATAATGATCGTGTCCAACTTGGAAAATTCGATGCAAAATCGGATATTGGATTCTTTCTTGGTTACTCTAACAATAGTCGAGCGTATCGTGTTTACAAAACAAGTACCTCCACTGTGATTGAGTCAATAAATATAATCTTTAATGAAAAGAATTCTCAAGTTAGTTCTTCTGTATCCTTTTATCAGTTTGAAAATGTTGAGGCATTGCAGGATACTCAGGATCTTAAGAGTTCTGCAGACAAGGAGACAGCTGAACCTTCTGTTGAAGATGCTGAAACATCAACTGACTACACTGTCCCTGCAACTCAAGAAGGTTCTGTGTCACTTAGGCGTGATCCCTCCCTTAAGGGTTCAAAAAGATCATCCATCCGAGCAAGTCATTGGTGACATAAACGAGAGAGTGACCAGAAACGCAAAGACGTCAGTCAAAGAACTTATGGGTGTCTCTTATTATGCCTGCTACACCTCACTCCTTGAACCCAAGAATGCTAAGGAGGCTCTGAAAGACAAGTGTTGGATCTTAGCCATGCAGGAGGAACTGGAGCAATTCACTCGAAACGATGTCTGGGAGTTAGTCCCTGAACCTTCCTCGGGAAATGTTATCGGAACCAAGTGGATCTTCAAGAACAAAACTGATGAGTTCGGGAATGTGACACGGAACAAGGCGAGACTAGTAGCTCAAGGCTACACTCAGACTCAAGGGATTGATTTTGATGAAACCTTCGCCCCTGTTGCTAGACTTGAATTGGTACGCATATTCCTATCTATTGCATGTCTAATGAAGTTCATTTTTTATCAGATGGACGTGAAGTCTGCTTTTCTGAATGGGATATTACATGAAGAGGCTTACGTGAAGCAGCCTGAAGGATTCAAAGATCCCAAGAATCCGAATCATGTCTACAGGCTTAAGAAAGCATTGTACGGATTAAAGCAAGCTCCTCGTGCGTGGTATGAACGTCTTACCATGTACCTTCTGGAAAGGGGATTCAAGAGAGGAGGAGTAGATCAGACATTCTTTGCTCTTCGAACGAATGAGGACCTATTTGCTCTTCGAACGAATGAGGACCTATTGGCTGTACAAATGTATGTCGGCGACATCATCTTTGGATCAACATCCAAGAAGCTGGTCAATTACTTTGTGAAACTTATGTCGTCTGAATTCGAGATGAGTCTCGTCGGTGAACTTTCGTACTTTCTTGGACTTCAGGTAAAGCAAGGTAAAGATGGTATTTTCTTGCATAAGGGTAAGTATGCAAAAAACCTTGTTAAAAAGTTTGGTCTTGAAAACGCTAAATGTCCTCAAACTCCCATGGGCACTCATGTAAAAGTGTCCAAAGATGATGAAGGTTCATCTGTTGATCAAACTCTATACAGAAGTATGATTGGTAGTCTTTTATATCTCACTGCCAGTAGATCTGACATCTGTTTTAGTGTTGGATTGTGTGTCAGGTATCAGGCTAGCCCCAAGGAATCACATATGAAAGCAGTCAAGCACATCATAAAGTACATTGGAGGTACAACAGAGTATGGTCTATTCTACTCTGCTGATACGAACTTACATCTTGCAGGTTATTGTGATGCTGACTGGGCTGGAAATCTTGATGTTCGAAAAAGCACCTCTGGTGGGTGTTTTTACATAGGATCAAACTTGGTATCTTTGTTCTGCAAGAAATAAAACTGCATCTCCCTTTCTACTGCTGAAGCCGAGTACATTGCCGCTGGAAGCTGCTGCTCTCAGTTTGTATGGATGAAACAGATTCTATCTGAGTATGGCATGAACGTTCATTCGGCTCAACTTTTCTGTGACAACACTAGTGCTATAAACATTTCAAAAAATCCTTTCCAACATTCTCGTACCAAGCATATTGACATTCGTTATCATTTTATTCGTAATTTGGTAGAAGATGGGGTTATTGTGTTAGACCATGTACCTACAGATGATCAGCTTGCTGATATTCTCACTAAAGCTCATGATTCGAAACGATTTTTATCCTTGAAAAAATCTTTAGGAATGTGTGCTATATGATTTATGTGCATTGTGTCAGTTGCATTTATATATATATATATATATATATATCGTGTTTATTGCATATAAGATCTTTTTCTTTTTTAGGAATCTTACTATGTAGGTTCATCCCTGGAATTCTTCTCTGATCGTTTATTGTTAAGTTTGTTGATTGGTGGTCTGTGAATTCTAACTGGTTAGTTTGTAAGAGCTCGTCATGATGACCATTTTAATATACTTGTAAGAGCTGCTCTCATGAAAATAGGCATCGACAACTATCACATGAGGTGCTTCCTTGATCACCTGTGAAACGAGTTACGTGTCTAATAATAATCGAGGTGTGATAGCTACAGATAAACATTCTAAGAATGAACGTTCTCTGGTGAAATAAGGTCGGCCATCCTGATATCTTCTCAACTTGTTCAAAATTAAAACTTTTTGCAGGATGATTCACACCTCAAGTAATGGGCTTGACATTGTCGTATAGTTGATGTTAGTAAGTGAATTGGTGTGGAAGTTCATAGAACAGAGTAAGTTCATCATAAGTATTGGGGCTGAATTGCGAACGAAAATTTTGTTTTTTGCTAAGAAAAAGTGATGAATGAACTTATATTAATTCTGTGTTATATAAAAGTGGGAGCAACAAGGGCTGAGTTGCGTACGAAGAAAATTTATTTTCTCATCACCTTGTTAGTGTCGAGCTCGCCTCAAATTAATTTGGAAATATTTGTGGGTCAATCATTAATGAATCTTTTCAATATTGCGTGAAAAGAAAATTTTAGGGTATTGCGTGTTATGTATCTATTTTAGGCATGTGCATCCAGTTTTTCTCATGACATATATTATTTCGATATTGCGCCTAAAATTATTTTTGGTACATGATTTGGCTGATATTTGTGTCTGAAACTTCATGCGTTACAGATGGTAATTGTATTGTAACGCCCCGTTTGAATTAGAATTATTTGAGATTATTTATTAGTTTATTATTGCCATTGTTATTATTATTAGTAAATATTTATTTGTGATTAAATGTCTAATTGTTTATTTCTAAATAAATATTATCGTGTGTATTACATATTTTCGTCTAATTAATATAATAATTCGTATAATGTATATTTATTCGTCGCCTTTCGAATCGAACGGAAATTCTTGTTGTTGCCTTGTATTTTATTCCCGACCCAATTAGGATTAATTTTCCAGCCCAATGGTATATAATTCATAGGTCTTTTGCCATTCTCTCTTTTAGCCCAATGTAATTAAATTCTGGCCCAACTCACTTGTACTAATTTTGGCCCAAGTATGATTATTTTGGCCCAACAAGAAGATAGCATCATCCCTCTCTCTCGTTGGAATAAGTCTGCCCTTATCTGCTGGTTTGAACTTCTCAGCGCGATTCTTCCGTGAGATTATCACTCAACGGACCTCCACGTTCTCCATCTCCCTTTCACCTATATCAGCCGAGAACCGAGCAGAGAATCGCTATCTCTCCCTCAATCTCTCTGTTCTCTCTATTTAAAAAAAAGAAAAAAAAAATGCGTACCTGCAACTACCGGCAAGACGTCCACCACCACCGGCGTTACTGCCCTCGCGTCGTACCAGCAGCTTCCGTCGACCAAAGAAGCAGCCATCGGACCTTCAGATCAGCAAGCAACCGTTGTTCGTTCCCCGAGCAGAGTTGCCGCCGTCCGCCATTAATCCCGGTGAGCACCTCCGAGTAGCGTTCTGCCGTTGCTGACAACCTCCGCAGTGGTTGACCGTCCGTCGTCGATTCCAGAGCAACAACCGTTCGTGAGCTGCGTATCCCAAAGATTTCGAGTTCAGAGTCCCAAAGCCGGTTGTTCGACCCGCTGTCGGACCCGTTTGTCATTCGATAACTCGTGGTTTCCCGAAGTCGGGTAACTTATTCGAATCCTCTCGTTATTACGATCGATTTCAGATATCACATGTTATATATATGTTGTGTTCGGTCTATCGAAAATTGGTTTGAAGTCGGAATTCATTCAGTTTATTTGTTGATTTGTATGTTCGTACGTATAATTCGTATATTCGTGAATTTTCGTGGAATATCGGAACTCTCGTTTATCGTATTAATTGAGTCTCGTAACCGCTGCGATGAAATTGTCGTGTTTCGGAATCTCGTTTTATTGTTTCGAGCCTTGTCGCCGTGTTGTGTAATTCGTTTGTTCTCGAACCACGTATTGTCGTTTCGACTTTCGATCCTTTAAAACCGGCTTTTAATGTTTTTCGAAACTTTGTAAGTGTATTATTTTCATAGACGTTTTACATTCTCGACCCGGTTGCTGTTGGAAGTGTGGTTATCGATTCCGTCAAAAGTTTTGTATTAGCCTCTGTTCTGAGAATTCCCAGCGAATCTGTTGGTTTTGCTGTAGGAAGCAATTTTACATTAGTATATTAATATTTCATATATAATCCCAACCCGATGTGTAGCGCAATGGTCATCTGTGCGCTATTCCGTGAGGGAGGTCGGGGGTTCTAATCCATTCCCTTGCGTAATTAATAGTTTTTTTTTTATTATTGAGGGCCAGCTTCAGCGCGCGGGCCATAAGGCCCGATTCCAGCCCGCGCGCAGCCCGTCCCCTGTCTCAGCAGTTGAAGCCCGCGAGCCCGCGTGCCTTCAGCCTTTAGAAAGTGTTGGGCCAGCCCTTTGTGCGGCCCAATTCGCATATGCAGCGGCCCAACAGTGGCCTGTGCAGCCCAATTGTCATTTTAAGCCAATTTTTGTGTTCCGGAGCCTCTTTTTCGTACCGATTTCAATAAAAAAAATCTTTAAAATAATAAAATTTCGGGAAAAATTATTTAAGTCCCAAGACTACAAATTTTACTCTCTGAGTCTTATTTTTCAAAAATGAGAGAGTCCCAAGTCCACGAAAAATCCGATTAAAACCCTTAAGTCTTAATTTTTATTAAGTATGGGTTTTATGTTAACTTCGAGTAGTGAGATAGATTATTGATATATTATCTCGCTTAAATGTAGGTGTTTGAGGAGTCGAGCCCTCATCCTACGTACTTGTGATTGTGTGCTATTTTCTACCGAGCTATCCAAGTGGGTTTACTTATAAAATTGTCTATGCCATACGTGTTGTTTAATGTTTTGTTGGTATGATCAATGTATGCATGTGAACCATGTAGCCTACTGATGTGAGCTGTTACGGCCGTAGGTACGGTTGTCCCCGTCGAGTTACGGTACGGTTGCCCTTGCGAGGCAAGTCTCCTTAAGACCTAATGAAAGGCCGTGTCCGTTACAGTGGCACGCACTCCCGTCGTTAGGGTTTATGCATCCCCTTTCTGCGGCTAATGATAGATGTGCACATGAGTGAGTTATTATTGTGATTTTTAGGAGATGAGACACGATGATGATTGATTTATATTCATGCTGCGACCATACCATCTTTACATGTTATTATGTGCATAGTAGTGAGCACTACTTTATCATTTGTGCTCATTCCCACCTGCTCTTCACGGATGCAGGTTAAGCAGTAGCCGGGTGACGGGACGAAGGACGAGTGGTGGTCTATTATATGTTTCGTTTTGCTTCCGCTTTAATAATATGGTCGTTATGAACCTTTCTATGTTTTGGACATGTGAAAACTGTTTTCGAACTATGTTTTGATGTTTGAAAATGTTTTGGAAAACCTTTTACGAACCTTGAATAATCATGGTGTTTGATTTATGAAGTTTCAGTTGTTCATATGGGATATTATGTTGAGGTGTGAATCAGGTTAATGAAAACCTTGTGAAAAATCGGGTTTATGAATTCCCGTGAGTCCAGATAAGACTTGGACTAAGTAAATTGTTTGGTTAATGCCCTTGATTTCGTAAATGAATTCAAAAAAAATTGTTCTAATTTTAGAAAGTCCGGAATTTCTTTAAAATCAAAGTGGGGTGTTACATGTATCAATTAGTTTGATAAGCGATCTTTTTGGAGGGAACGGTTTTAATATACTTCGTCGTGTTGGTCAAAGTTTTTGAATTTCAAATTCTTAGAGCCGAACCGTTTTGTAACTGCCTTGGTAACTGTGATTTATGGTTCCTATATCATCCTTATCACCTTTGCTTCTCTCTCATATCAATCATAATCCCTGATTTGTTTGTTCTTCTTAAAACTCTCTAACATTCCTTCTTCAAGAGAATCTATACCTCTCGACAATGCCTAAATCCAAGCAGGGCATCGTGAAACCTAAGAAGAATGTTCCTCCGCTATCTCGGCGTTCAACTCGTCAAAGTCAGAGTTCCGATACTCCACCAGATCCAACCCCTTCAACCATGAAAACTGAGAACACTCAACCTCCCGTCAAATCCGAAACTAGGGTTTCTCCAAGCCCTAAAAAATCCTCAACGACTAAAGCTTCTCAACCTGAAGTCGCCGAACCCAGTGACAAAGGAGGAAAAGGTTCTCCGTTTGTCGTCAAATCTCCAAAGAAATGCAAGAAGGTCGCCGAAACTGTCGCACCCAAAACCAAAAGGGCGAGAAGGTCGTTCATGTGTCTGAACCTGCTACTGGTTCTCTTTCTCACACAAAATCTAGAGGAGAGTCATCTCCGGATTCTGATGCTGATTACGTTGAGCGTGAGGTTACGAACTATGTTGCAGAACTTGAGAAATCAGACAACAAACATGCTGCAGACAAGGAACTTTCTCCGCTTGAGAAAGAAAAAATCGTTGCTGAAGTCGATGGTGATGGTCCAGACAGTCCTTTTTTTGTTGGTAATGCTTTCTCCCTTCAGTTTTATTCTCCTTTGGCTGAAACATGTTTTTCTACTATCTTTTCTCAAATGAAGTTTCGTCCTGAGCGGACATTTGATAGCGAACACTATGAACAACTTGGGTTGCTCGAACTTCTGAAGAAAGTGGGTCTTGAGGGCTCAGTCACGTCTGTTGTGAAGTATTGTCCCCGGCTTGTTGGTGAATTTTATTCGAACCTGACTACCTCTGCCGTTGATCCGTCCTCAAAGAAGTTTCAGAAAGTGTTTGTGTGAAATAGTGTGGTTGAATTCTCTCCATCTATTGTGGACTCTATATTGGGTTTAGCTGAAGGTTACTCACTTCGTCCTCTGACTGATGATCTTAATGAAGTTGCTCGCACCTTGACAGTGGACAACTTACCAAATGGCTTGCTCCGGGAATCTTTGTGAAAAGTCTGACTCCGCCTGCCAATGCTCTACAGAAGATTGGCGCGTCAAATTGGACTTCTACCACTCACATACAGTTTGTCACCCCTACGCAAGCTCGTGTTATCTATCATATTCTGAATGGTACCCTATTTGATGTTGGTTTTGTGATCTTTTATGCTGTTGTAAGCTTTGTAGAAATCTCCATGCCTCATAAGTTGATGTTGTATCCATCTACCATATGTGCTATTCTCTTCAAGGCTGGAGTGAAAATGGATCCTCGACTTGGTGCCCCTGTTAACAAACCTCTTGCCCTTGCCGGTGTTAAGGTTGCTCCGCCTCGTCCTTCTCTTGTTAAGGCCTCTGATGTACCATCACAGCTTCGTGGATTTTTAAATCATCAAGTGGCAGTTTTCGCGGGGCTTGAAAAGAAGTTGGCTGATCAGCGAAGGAACTACAATGAGGTTCTGGGTGCTTTGAAGTCTCGTTCCCCGTTGATCTCTAAATCGAAAAAGGGGGAGAAAAAGAAGGATGTTGTTGCTGCAAAGAAGAAAGCTCTTACTAAGGGGGAGAAGAAAGCTCTTGCCAAGGGGGAGAAGAAGACTGGGTCTACTGAAGAAAAGAAGTCAAAGGAGGCTGCTGCTACTGCTAAGGAAAAAGGTAAAGAGAAGATTGTTGTCGCTAAGGACAAAGGAAAGGAAAAGGATGTGGAAGAAGATGAAGGTTCAGAAGAATGAGAGGATGAAGAAGCTCGGTCTGATACCGAGGATGATGAAGAGGAAGCAAGCTCCGAGGAAGGGACTGACGATGGTGCTAAAGAAGGTTCTGGGGAAGAATATGACGAGGAAGAATCTGCATAGCTATCTCCTAGCAGGACTTTCATTTGCCTTTTGTTAAAAACTCTGTTTTGTGTGTTTTGCTTGAACTTCTTCCCTTATGTTTTATTATCTTGCGTTTGATGAACTTTTGTGGGATATTTTGTGAACTAATGTGCTGGTATTCAGGTATTTGAAGTTGTTCCTAAGAACAACATATGTGTGATATTAGTATTCTTAGGAAGTTGTGTATTCTGCAGTTTTTGTATTTGTTTCATCTTTGCAGGTTCATGGTTTTCAATTTATCTGCCAAATGAGGAGATTGAAAGTGCTGAAGATTGGCAGTAAATCGATGAACCTTCTGATGTTCACAGAGACCAGAAATTTACGGAAGTATTTAAGGGAAGTTTATTTTTGGTATGAATAAGTCTTAATTTTAATTAAGTCCAAAGGACTGATTATTTATGTTTTATTATGGCAGGACCTTGGGATTAAGGGGGAGATACGCTTTCCATAATTTAAAGAGAAGGAGAATCGCAGGATTCACCTTCCATAATCGAAGAAGGAGAATCGCGAGATTATTATTCCTTATATGCATTTTTCTTGATGAGAAGATTTTCCAAAAAGGATGCTGAAGATAAAAGGAGGACGAGACCAGAGTTGAGGATGACTTTTGATATCTTTTTTGTTAATTATTTTTTTCTTTCGGTGAGTAAAAAAGAGTGATATTTTAGAACATTTTGTAAAAGAACGTTCGGAGGTTCGTTCTTATAGTTTGAGGGATTCGAACTAGAAAATCCACAAGGGTGTTGTGGTCGGATAAGTAGTTGTGTGAATCATCATTCAAGTAGAGTGTAGAGAGAGTCTATACTGTAAACCCTTGGATGATGTATGAGTTGTTCACATTAATGAAAGAGATCTGAAGGGAGAGTGGGACGCTCTCCTAAAGATTCAATTTTCAGTGAAAAACTGCTTCCGCAATTGTTTGAATCTTCATTACAGTCTGTCTATTCAATTTACGTGCAACTCTGGATACTTGGTGTTCAAGTATCAAATTACATACAAAATAGGTAGTGAAGAGAGAGTCTTCATTGTAAATCCAGGTTGTAATGATTTAAACATTTACGTATGTGAAAGAGTTCCAAAGGGGGAGTGGGATGCTCCTCTGAAGGTTTAGGGTTTATAGAACCTAACGTCAACAATTGTGTGAACTTAAATTCTAGTTTACTGTTTCTAATATCCAACGCAATTCTGTGTAATACCCACAAAATTTCATTCTCTCCTCTTGGTATCTACACAAGTTCCAAGGTCGCGAACCCTTTCAGTAGTGACTCCACCTCAGTTATATACCTCTACATATGATCTTCTTCATCTTCGTAATCACCTTTTACTTGCTTGAAGACAAGCTGGGAGTCTGAGTAGATGATCACCCGCCGAGCTCCCTGTTGTGTATTTTTGTTTGTTTTTGTGTGTTTTATGGTCTTATTTTTAGCTTATTTGAGTTTGTTTTATAGTTATATCGGTCCATTAGGTTGATTTTGCTCGTTTGTGTGTTTTTGTATTATTTGCATATTTTTATGTATTTTTGTCTACTTTTATATTTTATTCTATAGGAAAATGCGCTTCGGAAACTCACCGAAAAACTCGTCGAAAAGCTCAATAGAAAATTCTCAACCAGTCGACTGGTAAGCACGCTTGTGCCCATACAAGCCTGTACACGCAGCCCTTGTCCCGAGCCCCATCACCCAGCAGCCTCGTGCAAGCCCTCACATGCACGATCAGGCATCGCGCGCTTCTTTCATAGTAACCCTGGCATCGCGTGTACGACCTCGTCGTGCTACCAACAATAGGCCGACGTGACTACGATGGCTGTCGCGCCCCTGACAATGCAATGCCTCGTAGCACACCCGACGACACCCCCAGCACATTCCCATCAACCTCAGCTCGTCGCGTCTATGAAGGTTCTCGCTCAAGCAAAGCTTGCAGTTACAAAAATGTATTCTGATGCTTTTTTGCCCTGTTTTGAACATTACTTATTGGGACTCGTACGTAACCCAAAAGACAACTTTCAAACTTCACTTTTCTCAACTTTTGCTCATTATTCAACATGGTTTCTGTTGGTTTTGATCTTGGAGAGTGACACTCCAAGAATCGAAATGTGGGTTTGGATTGTATTCGTTGATTAACATCCAACATTTGTTGAATTGTAAGTTTTCAGTTTCATTTGTGGAGGAATTTGATTTCCATGGCTGAATTGATTGTTGGTTTTAAGTTCAAGATGATGAGCTAAATTTGTTCACTAGGGATAAGGGATGATTGCTCTTGTTCTTATGATTATTGGGTTTGTGAATCGTTGTTCAATATGGTGCAAGCTGCTCAATTATAAGGGGTTAGTTGATTGATCGTCTGTTATGTAAACAACTTGCAGACCGGAAGGGGAGAAGTTGTTGAACCTAGTCTCATATGAGGTGGACATTTTCTTTGGATCTAATTAAACAACTTTTAGAACTGAAATGGGAGGAGTTGTTAGACCTAGGCTCGTATGGGATAGACGATTTCGTAATAGAATAGTCTATAAGTTTGTTTATTGAAATACATGTTTTTTCATGTTCGTAAAACTATCGGGGGCGAATCTCTAGGCTCGTGCGTATGCTTAAACTTGCTAATTTATGTACAATGCCTTGTTATGAGAATTATTGGGAGTGAATCATTAGGTGTTTAGGAAAGAGTTTCAATCTTTGAACCGAACAATCAATTCCCATTTGTTGCTTTTGGGACTAGAAACGTTTATTCACGAATCCTAGCTTCTCTTATTATAATTATTTAATTCGAGTTTAGATTAGTTGTTTAAGTATTCTTTAGATAATTCTATCCAAATTAACTCATGATTAGAAGAACTTTATTTTTCTTTTGTATATAATATATGATTTAGATTTCAATCCGCCTTCCTCGAGAGATCGAGCCGAGGTTGGGCCTCATTCCGTACTCGATAAAGGAATATTTGCTACAAAAAAGTTTGTAATCGTTGCACGAGAAGACAAGTAGGATATTTTGTTTTGGTGTTGATTTTATTTTCTTATGTTTCTCTTTATGTTCTGATTTATGTGTTTGTGTACAATTCCTTGTGTCTTTTATTTACTATTTGTTTTTGTTTTTCTATTGGGTTTCATTGCTTCGTGTGGTTGTTTAGATTTTTGTGTGCAGGGAATTTGACCAAATAGCTCAATGAACTGTGGCTACCCTGTCTCATTTTCGTACACTCGCTCTTGGAAGCACTATGGCCAAACATGTTTACACCCGTACGAGCAACAGTTGGATCACATCTGGGTTGAGCAATCGTATGAATCCCGTGAAGATTCTTCGGAGTATAGTGCAAAGGTTGACCGAATGTTTGCTATCTTGACATCCCAAGCAGCTCGAAGGGAAGATATGAGGTCGAACTGGAGAACCTAACAGAGCATATTCGAGCAATAGAGGATCGAGTTTACAATTTCTCCCCCGATCCCCCCGTGCAAAGAGGGAGGACACTTTAACATATGACGAAAAATGTGATCTTATTCTTGCTCGCGTGTCTGCCCAAGCAACTCAATTAGAGGAGATTGAGGTTGGATGTGCTCGGTTGGTGGTGAAATTAGAGGGTATAACGGAGCACATTCAATCCGTTGAGACAAGAATAAATGAGCCTATTATCGATGACCCCCATCATACACTTGGTGCCCGAATATATAAGTCGATGCATATGTGCGAGCTTGATGACGAGAAAGATGTGGTCTCACATGTCAGAGGTGATTGTAAATTTATGTTTTTATTTGTAAAAGTTTATCTTTTTAAAATATATATATATATATATATTAGAACACGCGCAAACACTATACGTGCGAGCCAACGCGAGGCAAAAACATTGTATAGTCATCCGAAAAATGCTACAAATCCCCCTATATATAATTCCTGAATGCGCCTACGTGACTGTTTCTGGTGTTTCGGAATCCTATTTGGCGAAGAATTATGCTTCGTAATTAGGTTTGGACAAATAATGTTGATATATTAATAATTAATAATTTAGGTTCGGACATTCCATAAATATTATTTAGCTAACTTAGGTATTTTAATATCACTTGTACTAATATAACCCTTGAATTCTTTGTAATTTTAAATAGTGAGACACTAAGTGACTAATATATCCCCGAGTTTTGATTTGTTTCCTTCAATTAGCTATTGAATTGTAATGTATTTTAAAAGTTGATAACTTTTGTATTTCTTATCGGTTTTGCATATATAATACATCAAATTAGTCATCTTTTGATGATCTACGATTTGACATCCATATTGTATATATGAAATAAATAAAGTATATTTATCTTTATAATAATAAAAAAAATAATAATATTTATTAAAATTCATTAGAAAAATAAAATTATTTCTTAATTCATATATTATGTTTAATGTAGTTATATGTTATAAATTAAAAAATTATTATAATATAACACATGTAAGTCGCACAAATAAAAAATGTCGTACTAAATATATAATAATATATATATTTTTGTAAAAAGTATTCAAATTTTCAACTATTTTTTTCTCATTAATTTTAAATTTTAAAGAAAAAATTAGCAAACACCCGTATAATACACGTGTGTTGTACGAATATATAATAAATGTAAATAAAGATATACCGAATGTGGTTTCCTTGATTTTTTATTTTTTTTATCTTTTTTTTTTTTTTTTGGTAGTAAGCACTGTTATGTACTTTACCATTTCTCATAGTCACCCTCACCCTAATGGTAAAATCATCAGCATCCGCCTCCTTTCCATTTCTCCCTCTCTCTTCGTTGCTGTAATCGGAAATTCAATCATCCTTTACTCAAAGGGGTCACCTGAGATCAAATCCGACACGAATCATGTGGAGAAGGCTCGCTATCCAGATGCGGTCTCTCGGCCCCGCCCGATCCCCTGCCCGTTGTGTCCCCGTGTCTTCGATTGCTCCAGCGAATGGGCCATTCGCTTCCTGCACTCGTCACATCTCGACGGAACCCGGTATGTCTTCTAATTAGAACCCTAACCCATTTTCTTACTTTTATTTTTTTTTTCTTCAATAGTGTTTCTCGAGATACCGATGCGTATGCTTTCGATGGATTTATCTGTTATTCGAGGTGAGTTTATGGTGGTGAATGGTAATAATAAGTTTGAATCTCTGTTATTCAATGCGCTCCAGTGGGGAATGCGACTGCCTTTAGGATTGAGGATGTAATGCCGATTGCTACTGGTCATGAACGCGAGGAGCTTGAGGCTGCGCTTAAAGTTAGTATTAAACTGTCTTTATATATCTGTCTAGTTGAGTTTTCTTGGAGATGATTTTTGGGTTGTTTGGTAAGTACTTTTCCCGTTTACTTCTGCATTGTTTGATTAGGGAAAGAATCTTCAAGAAATTGACTACCCAGAGGGTCCCTTTGGCACGAAGGTTAGTACTATAGCTTTGATTTTTTATGATTTATTTGGTCTTGTTTTAAGTTGGATTGCCTACATGGAAAACAATTGGTGTGGATGAAATGGTGCGACATGGCATCGGCATGTGTGGTTGTATATATTACTTACATAAACAAGGAGCTATTAGAATGACTTTAGACGTTCATATGAAATTGTTCTGTTGTACTTATACCCATACTCTAAATTAGACACTGAAAAACTAGGGGTAAGATATCTCAATCATGATCAAAAGTAATTCTGAATCATGTCACGTAGATGGTTGTAAACACATCCATAATCCTGGCATATCATCAAATAATTGTCCTTTCTAAGCTTTTTACCATTTTGGTTGTTATTGTTCACAAGCGTCCCTTAGCAGGAATTTTGTTGAGAGCACTTACTTCCTTTAGTCTTTTAGTGGCACATTCTTGACTTTGATTGTTAACAGGATAGCCTTGCATCTTTCCAAAATGTCACACTATCTATATTTCTTTACAAATCCATCCAGTGCCGCATCGAGAACTTTGATTTGGATCGGCAGAATTTGGTGTCGAACATGTTCTCTCTAGATCTCATGGGATGCCGCTATTTACTTTTAGATGTACATATTAACATTTCAGTAGGGGATGTTGATGTTTTTAACAATGCATTATAGCGGCATTTGTGATCGGAAATAATTATGTATATGCAAAGGGCTAGGGTGAAAAGGATATTGTTTGTGATGAAAAATTTCTCTTTTTGATCAAGTGGAAGGAAAATTCCTGTTTTAAATAATACTTCATTGTCTTAATGAGGAAATAAGTTATCACATTTTATATGAAACTTCTTGTAGCTAAAAGTTGATTACTTTCTTGAACTTTTCCCATTTAAACAAAAAGTTCTTTTGGCACACTCAAGGTAATAATGAAAACCTGTTACGTCAGAGTTCATATATACTCAAAGTTGCAGCACCAGCAAAGTCATTTTCAGTTTTCAGTTCCATTTCCTGTGTTTGATAGTTCAATGAATCAACTTGTTGTTAATAAAATTATAAGTTTCGTGCTTAGAATTAATCACAGCTCTTGGTTGCTTTTGACTTTGTTAAACTTGTTACGGTTTGATTCCTTCTTAAAATGGAAAATTTTCATTCAGGAAGCACCTGCTGTGATCCAGTCTTATTACGACAAAAGGATTGTGGGGTGCCCTGGTGTTGAAGGCGGTGAGTCTTTGTTACCCTCTCACTTAAATGGTACTCTGTGGGTTTTTCAGTGTCCCGCTCACATTTGATAATCTGTTTTTCTACATGAAAAATCTAACAGAGGATGAGCATGATGTTGTTTGGTTTTGGCTGGAGAAGGGCAAGCCTCATGAGTGCCCAGTTTGCTCACAGTATTTTGTGGTAAGTATATTTCTAATTTTTTGAAGGTTAACCTGACCGTTTTGTAATTATGTGAGTCCTCTGGCAAAAAAAATTGTAATTTGTTTGCTTAGGGTATGCTTGTTTACTGGTCGAAATGATTTTATTTTATTTTATTTTATTTTTACCAGGATTAGTTTTTGAAAAAAAGTTGATTTAAGTGATAGTCACTTAAAATTATGTGAATGGATGAATAGTGAGTTAAAATAGATGTGATGTGTAAGAATGATTGGTTTGTATGTATTTAATTATTTGAATAGTATTAAAGATAGTGGGGGTTGAGTTAAATTAAGTTAGATTTTGAGTATGAATTAAAATGTGATTGAAATATTTGAGTTAAATTGAGTTAGATTTTGAGTATGAATTAAGATGTGATTGAAATATTTTCTATACGAACAGCCCCTTAACCTCGTATGATTAGTTTGCTCAAAACAGAAGCAAATATATTTGTATTTCCTCGACCGTGCCTGTGTCTACATCTAGATTGTTTTCCATCAAGTTAATTTAAATATTTTTTTCCATCTTGGTCGACAGCTGGATGTGGTGGGCCCAGGTGGATCTCCAGACGGTGGACATGAAGATGACGAGGTCCATCATCACTAATTTTTAAGCAAGGAGTGGTATTTTCTGCCAGAAATAAGGTATTTTGTTCCGATTGCTTTGGCAAGAACGTTGAAACTGCTTCTCAACGATGTTATTGTTTCCTTTTTATATTTTGGTTGAAATGAGCTCCATCATAGTTTGCCTTTTGTCCTGTAGTGTACAATAATTGATTAGCATTGTCTTAGTTTATGCTAAGACACGTTTGATTCTTCTGCAAACTCAAAGATCAGTTAGGCATCGTGTGGATCATTTTCTATTCCTAGACTCCCATGCAATTGCTTTAACGGATTTCTCTACAATGCGAGGAATTGGATTTTTTTTTAATGAATAACTATTGTTTGTCATTTGTGAACGTCAATAAAATGGTTAAATTAAATGTATGATTGTTAAAAGATATATAGTCCCCCTCAAAATAAATTTTTGGATCCGCCCTGGGTGTTAGTTCCTCGGTGTAACATCTTTCGATCTTGTGAAGGTGTAGATGGTACTCATTCCACCATGTGTTCAACAATGGATGTTGTATCAGTGCAGAATGAGATATTGTATTCAGTGGTTTGTTTCAAGTTTGTGAATACATTGATAAAAAACTTTCTTGTGGCTAATTTTATTTGGTTGCCTTGCCTTCAATGAGATACTCATAGCACCACAAATTAATAAGAGAATCAACATTTGGTTACTTTTTTTTCTTGATTTGTTGATTCAAGTGAAAATAAACAAAAAAAAAATACTATTCATTTTATCTGATCTTTTTTACTGTAATACTACTAAGTATTAAATAAATAATTATTATTGTATATTTTTTTATCAATAAATTAAAATGAAAAAAATAATCTTTCTATTTATCTTTCATTTTTTATACAGTAACACTAATACAATAAAAAATTAAAAATTATTATTATTATTATTATTATATATTTTTTAATAAAATAATTTTTTTCTAACTACCAATGTTATCTATTATAATTTTATTCTTTTTACATCACAACAACTTTAAGTATAAATATATTTATTTCACGTTAACTTTAATTATATTTACAATCTAACATTTATCTCACTTTGTCTTAAACATTTTTTTT
>CACSLK010007726.1:614786-627385 GCA_902706635.1 Striga hermonthica
CGTTTCACATTTCCGAACCAGACAGAATGTTTCCAAAAGGATTTATCCAATAAACAAAAAATAATGATAATAATAATAATAATGATAAATGAGTATCTTGTCTCACAATTTCCATTAAAACTCAACTAGTACGGTTTCTTTTGCACGAGAGCAACAAAAAAATGTAACACTAAAGATAACGATTAATCCTTACAAATGAATATTTATACATTACTGAATTAATTTATATACATTATTCTATGTGTTCACAAATTAATATTTACAATCATTTTCTACTTGCATTATGGCCCTTATAATGACGATTAGGGATGAGCGTGGGTCGGTGAACCGTACAAAAATTCGGAGATCCCAAAATTTGATCTCTAAAATCGTACCAAAAAGTCGGTTCGGTTTGGTTCGGAGATTATTATTTTTCGGTTCGGTATTCATGTAGCGCCCCGTTCGAATATTAGATTTTTTATGAGTTTATTTTAATTAATGGTATTTTATTTTAATATTTATATATACCTTGATTATGTGATTATATATTTTATTATTATACGGATACTATAATTTTATATGTAGCTCGGTCGATGTTATTTTATCAATCGTCGTTTGAATTTTCGGTTTAATCGCGTAAGCCGAATTGTTGTTCGTTTGAATTCGTTTTAGAACCGTTGCGACCCGAACATCAAAACGAATCAACAAGACATTAAGACTATTACATTACCATCTCTTTAACAGTATTTATCCATAAAAACCGAATTAGAAGAGGAAAAATTGATTGTAGTCAAATTTTTCGGTTTTCAATTATTGTTGGATTTTAAGTCTGATTTCGGTTCCGTAAAATTTATTTTCTTCTCAATCCTTTTAGTAGGCATCAAAACCAAAGTTAATAAGTTTGGTTCAGCCATTTTAAGTACCAAAACCGAATCCATACTCATGCATGAGTTAGAGAACCATGTTACTCTCTTTTGGCATCATGTGTTGGTAAAATATTAGTTTTAGGTTTAGATGGGATTTAGATCTTATGTCCCCTCTTATCATGTTCTTGTGTTTCATTCCTTAGCTGTATTAGATCATTAAAAACCTGAATAACTTGAGAAAATAGAGAAAATTGGATTTCAAGCAAGATAGGGAGAGAAGTAGAAGAACCGAGCAACACTTCTTTCATTTCTCCACATTTTCGTTTTCTTGAAGGAGGTAAGGTTCCTCTGTTATAACTTCAAGCAATTGTTTTCTGAAAATTTTTTCTTCATGTGAAATATAGTTCGTCTTGTTAGCTTTCTCTAGCCTTTGGAATTTCATGAATCCGAGTTATATCGAGTGAGTTATGATTTTTATAAAACGAGTGCGCAAGCAGTTTTTTTGGAACCGGCAGCATGAGTCTATATAATGTTTGGCATGTTTATGGTATCATAGTGCGATCTAGTAAATTTGTAGTCTTCATAAAAGTTATAGTTCTGTTGATTAGCTTTCTAATGAGATAGGATTCATGCTGAGGTGATATCTATAGCTCGAATTGTGTTCATATAATTGTAGATATACATGAAGTAGGGTTTTACACTTTGACAGAAAACTGATTTTAAATGTTAGTAGATTTTACACCAAAAGACCTTATCTGCTTTAGTGTTCTAAATGAAAGTTGTAGGGCTATCTCTTAGCTTTCTAAGCATATAAGAATCATGTAATTTAGAGGTCTGTAGCATGATTAAGAGGATAAATACCGAGGTACTGTTTATATCAAATTTTAGTCTTTGGCAGATTTGTTGAATCAAATGTTTTGTGTCCAAACTCATTTATAAAGTGATTATTTGCAAAAGTGGTCTTCAGAAAAGTTGTAGACATTTGAGTTAGCTATCACATGGTTTTTGAATCTCATTAATAACATGTCTGTAGCTCCAGTTATCTAGTAAATACTGAAGTCTGGTCGGTTACAAGTTCTCAATTTTTTTTTACTGCAACTCAATTTTGAATGTTTGATGATTTATTTCCTAGTACACGACCTTATTTGCTTTCGGTGTCATAAGAACTATAGATGCATGTCTTAGAATTCCAGTGCAACTTGAATCATATTCATCCGAGTCTTGTACTGAAAGTTATGTTGATTTCAAAAACGCTGCTCGGGTTAAGTTTTGAAAAAAAAAAAAAAAAACGTACGTGGTATTTTTTGGAAATGGAATTTCCTTGATTAAATGCTTATGTGAGCTTAGTTGGACTAAGTGATTGTTATGATTAGTTGTTCATGTGTTGAATAGTCATTTATAGGACTATTTTAATAAATGTAGGTGCTTGACGAGCCGAGCTCGCCGCCTACCCGTTATTGTTGTGCTTTCGCTTGTTATCGTCCAGGTGGGTTTACTTATAAAGTTGTCTATGCCATACATGTTGATTAATGTTTAGTTGGTATGACCAATGTATGAATGTGAACCATGTGGTTTACCGATGTGAGTTGTTACGGCCGTCGGTACGGTTGTCCCCGTCGAGTTACGGTACGGTTGCCCTTGCGAGGCAAGTCTCCTTAAGACCTAATGAAAGGTCGTGTCCGTTACAGTGGCACGCACTCCCATCGTTAGGGTTTTTGCATCCCCTTTTCGCGGCTAATGATAGATGTGCACATGAGTGAGTTATTATTGTGATTATTAGGAGATGAGACATGATGATGATTGATTATATTCATGCTGCGACCATACCATCTTTACATGTTATTATGTGCATAGTAGTGAGCACTACTTTATCATTTGTTTTCATTCCCACCTGCTGTTCACGAATGCAGGTTAAGCAGCTGGCGGGTGACGAAGTGAGACGAGTGGGTGGTCCCTAGTTATTTTATTGCTTCCGTATTATGATGAACTATGCTGAGACTTGTTGAAAATCCATTTCGAACTTAATGTTTTGGTTTATGTTGGATTTGAATTACTCATGATGTTTGGATTTATGAAATTCCAATTTATGCATGCTTTACGATTAAAGCTGAGTATTATGTTATGTGCTGAGAAACGGTTAATGAAAACCATTTGTGAAAAATCAGGTTTATGAATCCCCGTGGGTCCAGATAAGACTTGGACTAAGTAAATTGTTGTTTAACACCCATGAATTTTTGAAAATGTTTTCGAAAATTGTTTACTTGATTTTTGGAAAGCCCGGGATTTCATTGAAATCAAAGTGGGGTGTTACAGTATGGTATAAGAGCCAATCTGCGTTTCTGTAGACTGGTTTATATGTGATTATGTGATTTTGACCTTGTGTTGACCACTCGTCTTCGTCATGCCGCTCTACCTTAAGGTATGTTTTATTTAAGTACTAATGAGAATACTTGCATTATGAATTGCGCAGTCTTGTAGCAATAAAACTACTCGAATTGTGACTTCTTGTTAATCTTGGGGCTAGGAACTATCCACCTTTACATTTGAACTCTATTATTTAATTAGCGAACTCTAGCTTCCCTTATTATTGTTGTGCTAAACCTTTCGGCCTATTCAATGTAGAACTATGGTTCGTCAACCCCGTAACAACCACAACAACGGGAAACTAACCCCACCTCCATCTCCGCCTCCATCTCCTCATCATCACCAGGCCCCTCCGGTCATGGACCTTACGCGGCTCATAGTTCAGTTTCAGAGAATGAATGCACGCCTTTCTCGGGGACTGAGAACCCCACTGCGGTATTGGAATAGATCAAGGAGCTGGATAAGATTTTCGCTATGCTCCCTCTCCCAGACCGACAACATGTATCTCTCGCAGCTTACCAGATGAAGGAGGACGCTTCCGACTGGTGGATTGACCACTGGGCTCGGAGGCCAGAGGCGGAGCTTAATGCTCTCACTTGGGAGCAGATGAAGGTGATGGTGCGCGACATGTTCCTTCCCCAGAGTTTTTGGGATCAGATGGAGCATGAGTTCTACCATCTGCAGCAGGGCAACTCCACCGTGGACGAGTATATTCGCACTTTCACCCAGATGTGTCTTTTTGTCGGCGACTCGGTGAATACTGATGCTAAGAAGGCCTGCAAATTCCTTAAGGGGCTTAACCAGAGGATCCGTGAACTGGTGGGGAGTCACGGACTGATGTCTTACGCCGACACTGTGAGTCGGGCCCAGGAGGTGGAGAGTTGTCTCATTCCTATGACTCCAGTCCTCTCCTATTATCATGCTTCTCAGCCTGCTCAGACTTCTATTCAGTACGCTCAACCCATCTCATCTGTGTTGCCCGCTCTAGCTCGGGCAAGAGGAAGTCCAATTTCCAGAACAAGAAGAAGGGAAAGAAAGGGAACTTCGGCAGACGTGACGACCGACCCACTCAGGGTCAACTACCGAGATGCCCTAAATGCGGCAGGTTCCACACCGGAGAGTGCTTAGCAGACCAGCGAGCTTGTTACAATTGCAACCGTCCGGGTCACTATGCCAATGTCTGCACCGAACCGAAGAGACAACAGCAGCAGCCCTTTCCCCAGCAGTTCCAGCAGCAGCTTCCCCCACCACCACCTCCTCATCAGCAGCAGCAGCAGCCCCCAACATTCCAGCAGAGGGCTGGGGGTCAGGCCCGCGTCTATACCATTACCCACGATGAGGCAGCGAACCATGTAGGTACTATGTCTGGAATGCTTTCTATCTCCAATGTGCCTGTCTTTGCATTGTGTGATACCGGTGCTACTCATTCTTTTATCTCCTCTCGATGCCTTGAGGCACTATCTGCTGTTAATTTGAGCAAAGTCGATCCTCTTGAGGTCAGCCTAGCCTCGGGAAAGATTATTATTTCTGATTCTATAGTCCGTACTTCCTATTAATATTGGTGGACGAATTCTGGAGGCCGACGTGTATGTTATTAAAATGCGGGACTTCGATGTGATCTTGGGCATGGACTGGCTCACTCGCTATCGAGCCGACATTCGGTGCCAGGAGCGCGAAGTTTCACTCTTTCCCGATTCTGATCAGCCTGTAGTATTCTATGGGGTGAAGTCGAGGACTGTGCCTCGAGTCATCTCTTATATGCAAGCTAGGAAGAGCCTTTCCAAGGGTAGCTATCAAGGCTATCTTGTTTCTATGGTGTCCGAGGATGATTCCGAGCGGACTCCGGAGCGAGTTTCTATTGTTTGTGAGTATCTCGATGTTTTCCCTGATGATCTGCCCGGAGGACCACCCGACCGCCAAGTCGAGTTCATCATTGACTTAGTCCCGGGAGCTGGTCCTGTGTCCAAGGCCCCTTACCGTATGGCGCCGAAGGAGCTTCAAGAGCTCAAGGCCCCGATCCAGGAGTTGCTCAAGCTCGGTTTCATTCGGCCGAGTGTTTCGCCGTGGGGAGCGCCCGTCTTATTCGTGAAGAAGAAAGACGGATCCATGCGCATGTGCATTGACTATCGGGAGTTGAATGCCCTTACAGTCAAGAACAAGTACCCCCTTCCTCGTATTGAGGACCTTTTCGACCAGCTAAGGGGAGCCAGCGTGTTCTCAAAGATTGATCTGCGTTCTGGCTATCATCAGCTGAAGATCCGGGAGTTGGATATTTCTAAGACTGCTTGCCGTACCCGCTATGGCCACTATGAGTTTGTGGTAATGCCGTTCGGACTTAGCAATGCCCCAGCTGTTTTCATGGACCATATGAATAGGGTCTTTCATCCGTTCCTGGACCAGTTCGTTATCGTATTCATCGATGACATTCTGATTTATTCTCAGAGCATCGACCAGCACAAGGAGCATCTGAGGATTGTGCTAGAGACCCTTCGCCGCGAGAAGTTGTATGCCAAATTCTCGAAATGCGAGTTCTGGCTAGACCGTGTGGCGTTCCTTGGCCACATTGTGACGGCCAAAGGCATTGAGGTGGATCCCGACAAGATTGAGGCAGTGAGCAAGTGGGATACACCAAGAAGTGCCGCCGAAGTTCATAGTTTCCTGGGGTTAGCAGGATACTACCGGAGGTTCATCGAGGGCTTCTCGAAGATAGCTCAGCCACTAACCAACCTTACAAAGAAGGCCGTGAGGTTTGATTGGAGTTCGAAGTGCGAGGAGAGTTTCCAGGAGTTGAAGAGGAGACTCACCACCGCACCCGTTTTGGCCATACCTGACCCTACTTTGGAGTTCACAATCTACAGTGATGCTTCGAAAATGGGCTTAGGTTGTGTTCTCATGCAACAGGGGAAAGTCGTAGCCTATGCTTCGAGGCAGCTAAAGCCTCACGAGCAGAACTACCCCACTCGTGATCTCGAGTTAGCTGCAGTCATCCACGCCTTGAAGATTTGGCGGCACTACCTCTATGGCGCAAGTGTGAGATTTTTACAGATCACAAGAGCCTAAAGTACATCTTCACTCAAAAGGAGCTGAATATGCGGCAGCGTAGGTGGTTGGAGCTGGTCAATGATTACGACTGCACCATTAGCTACCATCCTGGAAAAGCTAATGTGGTAGCCGATGCCCTTAGTCGGAGGAGTTATGGCCTGCTGTCTTGCCTATTCACTGAGCAAGATGTCCTACTTCGGGATTTTGAACGGCTACAGCTAGAGGCCGTAGAGCCGACTTCGATGGCCGGTGGTATGTTGACCACTTTGGTCGTGGGACCAACTCTTCGGGAGAGAATAGTCGCTGAGCAGTCGAATGATCGTTTTCTATGCCGAATTAGGGATATGGCATCTAGCGGACAGATAGGCAGTTTTGCAGTCGCAACCGACAGAGCATTACTCTTCGAGGGTAGACTTTGTGTTCCGAAGGTGTGGGAACTGCGAAGGGAGATTTTGAGGGAGGCCCATAGTGCCCCGTACACCATCCCTCCTGGTAGCATGAAGATGTATCAGGACTTGAGGAAGTCTTTCTGGTGGCGAGGCATGAAGAGGCAGGTAGCGAAGTTCGTGGATGGGTGTCTGGTGTGTCAGCAAGTGAATGTTGAGCACCAGAAACCGAGAGGATTGTTGCAGCCCCTTGAGGTTCCCCTATGGAAGTGGGAGTGCATCACCATGGATTTCTTGGTGGGACTGCCGAGGTCGCGGGCCGGGCATGATTCAATTTGGGTGATAGTGGATCGCCTTACGAAGTCTGTCCATTTTCTACCAGTCCGAACGACCATGAAGGCGAGTGATTACACCGAATTGTTCGTCAAGGGCATTGTGAAGCTTCATGGGGTGCCCGTGGAGATTGTTTCTGATCGATATCCTAAGTTCACATGCCAGTTCTGGAGGACGTTGCACCGAGCCATGGGGATGAGATTGGAGTTCAGTACAACCTTTAACCCCGAGACAGATGGTCAGTCGGAGCGTACGATCCAGTACTTAGAGGATATATTGAGGGTTGTGGTCTTGGACCGGAGCCTGACTTCGGAGTATGCCCTTCCGCTAGTCGAGCTGACCTACAACAACAGTTACCACTCTTCGATCAAGATGGCCCCGTACGAGGCTTTGTACGGACGTAAGGTTCGGACTCCTTTGTATTGGGACGAGGTTGGAGAGAGGAGGATTATGGGTCCGGAGTTTGTCCAGAGTACTGCGGTGACAGTTGAAGAGATTCGGAAGATCATCAGGTCTGCCCAGGAGAGGCAGAAGGTCTATACCGACCGGAAGAGGCAAGAGCATGTTTATGCAGTGGGAGATCATGTCTTCTTGAAGGTTTCACCCAATAGAGGTGTGATTCGCTTCAGGAAGAAGGAGAAACTTAGACCTCGCTATATCGGGCCGTTTGAGATCCTCGATCGAGTCGGGAACTTGGCGTATCGGCTGGCTTTACCACCAGACTTGTCGGGTGTGCACGATGTGTTCCATGTCTCGATGCTTCAGAGGTATGTGCATAATCCTGATCATGTGGTGAACTTCGGCGAGCTGCAGGTCGAGCGAGATCTTACTTATGAGGAGGTACCGGCAGCCATTTTGGACCAAAAGGTCCATCAGCTGAGGAATCGGGCAGTGAGTTTAGTGAAGGTGCGGTGGAGTCGACACGACGAATCCGAGGCGACTTGGGAGAAGGAGGACGATATTAGGAGGCGTTATCCGAACTTTATGTTTTGAGTTCCCCTTGGTATATTTTTAGTGCCCTCTAGTTGCTTTATTTTCGAATTCCGAGTGCGAAATTCCTTTTAAGGTAGGTAGATTGTAGAGCCCCGTTCGAATATTAGATTTTTTTATGAGTTTATTTTAATTAATGGTATTTTATTTTAATATTTATATATACCTTGATTATGTGATTATATATTTTATTATTATACGGATACTATAATTTTATATATAGCTCGGTCGATGTTATTTTATCAGTCGTCGTTTGAATTTTCGGTTTAATCGCGTAAGCCGAATTGTTGTTCGTTTGAATTCGTTTTAGAACCGTTGAGACATAACATCAAAACGAATCAACAAGACATTAAGACTATTACATTACCATCTATTTAATAGTATTTTTATCTATAAAAACCGAATTAGAAGAGGAAAAAATTGATTGTAGTCAAATTCTTCGGTTTTCAATTATTGGCGGATTTTAAGTCCGATTTCGGTTCTGTAAAATTTATTTTCTTTTCAATCCTTTTAGTAGGCATCAAAACCAAAGTTAATAAGTTTGGTTCAGCCATTTTAAGTACCAAAACCGAATCCATACTCATGCATGAGTTAGAGAACCATGTTACTCTCTTTTGGCATCATGTGTTGGTAAAATATTAGTTTTAGGTTTAGATGGGATCTAGATCTTATGTCCCCTCTTATCATGTTCTTGTGTTTCATTCCTTAGCTGTATTAGACCATTAAAAACTTGAATAACTTGAGCAAATAGAGAGAAAATCGGATTTCAAGCAAGATAGGGAGAGAAGTAGAAGAACCGAGCAACACCTCTTTCATTTCTCCACATTTTCGTTTTCTTGAAGGAGGTAAGGTTTCTCTGTTATGACTTCAAGAAATTGTTTTCTGAAAATTTGTTCTTCATGTGAAATATAGTTCGTCTTGTTAGCTTTCTCTAGCCTTTGTAATTTCATGAATCCGAGTTATATCGAGTGAGTTATGATTTTTATAAAACGAGTGCGCAAGCAGTTTTTTTGGAACCGGCAGCATGAGTCTATATAATGTTTGGCCTGTTTATGGTGTCATAGTGTGATCTAGTGAATTTGTAGTCTTCATAAAAGTTTTAGTTCTGTTGATTAGCTTTCTAATGAGATAGGATTTATGCTGAGGTGATATCTATAGCTCGAGTTGTGTTCATATGATTGTAGATATACATGAAGTAGGGTTTTACACTTTGGTAGAAAACTGATTTTAAATGTTAGTAGATTTTACACCATATAAAAGACCTTATCTGCTTTAGTGTTCTAACTTCTAAATGAAAGTTGTAGGGCTATCTCTTAACTTTCTAAGAATATAAGAATCATGTAATTTAGAGGTCTGTAGCATGATTAAGAGGATAAATACCGAGGTACTGTTTATATTAAATTTTAGTCTTTGGCAGATTTGTTGAATCAAATGTTTTGTGTCTAAACTCATTTATAAAGTGATTATTTGCAAAAGTGGTCTTCAGAAAAGTTGTATACATTTGAGTTAGCTATCACATGGTTTTTGAATCGCATTAAAAATATGTCTGTAGCTCCAGTTATCTAGTAAATACTGAAGTCTGGTGGGTTACAAGTTCTCGATTTTTTTTTACTGCAACTCAGTTTTGAATGTTTGATGATTTATTTCCTAGTACACGACCTTATTTGCTTTCGGTGTCTTCATAAGAACTATAGATTCATGTCTTAGAATTCTATTGCAACTTGAATCATATTCATCCGAGTCTTGTACTGAAAGTTATGTTGATTTCAAAAACGCTGCTCGGGTTAAGTTTTGAAAAAAAAACGTACGTGGTATTTTTGGAAATGGAATTTCCTTGATTAAATGCTTATGTGAGCTTAGTTGGACTAAGTGATTGTTATGATTAGTTTTTCATGTGTTGAATAGTCATTTATAGGACTATTTTAATAAAAGTAGGTGCTTGACGAGCCGAGCTCGCCGCCTACCCGTTATTGTTGTGCTTTCGCTTGTTATCGTCCATGTAGGTTTACTTATAAAGTTTTATATGCCATACGTGTTGATTAATGTTTAGTTGGTATGACCAATGTATGAATGTGAACCATGTGGTCTACCGATGTGAGTTGTTACGACCGTCGGTACGGTTGTCCCCGTCGAGTTACGGTAAGGTTGCCCTTGCGAGGCAAGTCTCCTTAAGACCTAATGAAAGGTCGTGTCCGTTACAGTGGCACGCACTCCCGTCGTAAGGGTTTATGCATCCTCTTTCCGCGGCTAATGATAGATGTGCACATGAGTGAGTTATTGTTGTGATTATTAGGAGATGAGACATGATGATGATTGATTTATATTCATGTTGCGACCATACCATCTTTACATGTTATTATGTGCATAGTAGTGAGCACTACTTTATCATTTGTGCTCATTCCCACCTGCTCTTCACGGATGCAGGTTAAGCAGCTGGCGGGTGACGAAGTGAGACGAGTGGGTGGTCCCTAGTTATTTTATTGCTTCCGTATTATCATGAACTATGCTAAGACTTGTTGAAAATCCGTTTCGAACTTATGTTTTGGTTTATGTTGGATTTGAATTACTCATGATGTTTGGATTTATGAAATTCCAATTTATGCATGCTTTACGATTAAGGCTGAGTATTATGTTATGTGTTGAGAAACGGTTAATTAAAACCATTTGTGAAAAATCGGGTTTATGAATCCTCGTGGGTCTAGATAAGACTTGGACTAAGTAAATTGTTGTTTAACACCCATGAATTTTTGAAAATGTTTTCGAAAATTGTTTACTTGATTTTTGGAAAGCCCGGGATTTCATTAAAATCAAAGTGGGGTGTTACAATTCAGGGCTATTGGGACGGTTCGGTTCGGTATGGTTTGAGATTTCTTATTTTTTTAATTTTTTTTTATGAATGACTAGCTAGTTATATTTTGATTTTTATATGCTTTTAAAAAATAATATACATCAATATTTCATCATACTGAATGATTTTTTTTTTTTAAAATCAATTTTAGAAGTAACTTTAAATTTTAGTTATTTAATTTTTATATGCTTTAATAAAACCAACATTCTTCAATACTTTCTCATATTAAAGATTTTATTTTGAAATCTACTTTAGAAGTAACTCTAAATTTTAGTTAAGACTAAATTTGTGCAACTAATATTGTAAATTTAAAATTCATTCAAGATATAATATTTTTTTCTTAAAAAAGTATTCTTTAACCTTTTATATTATTTTAAATTATTATTTTACAATATAAAAAATTTTAATTGCAGATCAACTATTACTAAAGCATTGAAATTTAAGTGAAGGTAATAGTTATTACAATATTATATAGGATCAAAGTTGACATAAATTATATTAATAACACATCTAATGATACAAATTTGTTTTTAATTTCAGTTCTTCAGTTCAGTACGTTATGAGAAGCTTCGGTTCAGTTCTCAGTACGGATATTTGTGAAATCTCCAAAATAGTACCAATTATTTTTTCGGTTCGGTTCGGTTCGGATAAAGTCAAACGGTCAACGGTTATTTTTCGGTTCGGAGTGATTTCGGTTCGATTTTCGAAATGGTTCGAAATTCTCCGAATCTCATGCTCAACCCTAATAGCGACAAACTGACCAAGTGCAAATACGAAGTTCTTCAGGTATAAATCAACATGCAAAAGATATTGTTCTTGGTAGTTGTTAATCGTCATGGCATACAAAGGCATATAAGTAATATTATCACCTCTGAAACTTGAAAGGTATACATGATTTGATGTAGACTCGTAGTAAACATAATAGCCGTATAACAATGTAAAACCAGTTAATACTCTACACTACAACACATGGCCGTCGAGCTTCCTTATAACCAAACGCATAGCGTTGAAAAAACTATTCAAGTGGTAAATGTTGTAAATATTTTCCGGAGTTAAACCAAAAGATTCGACACCGGGTCGTGTCTCTCGAGGAAGGTCAGCCAGATTATTTTGTACGATTATTCAAACACAAAAAGAAAAAAAATAAAAGAATTAAAAATCCTAGACATGATAATTCAGATATGGTTTTGGTTTTAAATTAACAAATACTGCAAAGATTTAAATAAGCAATAAATAAAGAGATCGAAGACGAAGAAAAATTAGGATTTAAGGAGCTAGGGAGTCGGGGATATCCGTTTTGGTTCAAAAATGCAATTATCACGCAGAAGATTGTTCGGTTAAGTGATTTGAATAATTTATTGTTCAAGTATTCATCCTCAATAACTCTTCGTAACAAGAGGACAAGCTCGAACAACAGATTAACAATTCATTTAACGCCTAGGCAATACAGTTACGAACAAGCCTAGTTCATACGAGTCTAATTTGACCGACTCCTCCCCTTTCGGTTCTAAGAGTCGATTAAGTAAACTAGAGGGTGGTTAGCCAACTAATCAAATAGAATCACCAATATCAAACTCGAATAAATCAAATTCAATTGAAGACAATTGTACGTCGAAGTGTCACCCTTCGACAATTATCAATATTCAAGAACGATAATTAAAAATCCCTTTTAAAAGTTCAACTCGTACAAAATGAACATTCTCAAGCCCGACAATCACAAACGATTCCAAAACATCAATCCCCTATTCCCTAGCATATGAATTTAGCTTTTCATAATCGAATTAACAATCA
>CACSLK010007726.1:627730-643304 GCA_902706635.1 Striga hermonthica
AACGAGTGCGCAAGCAGTTTTTTTGGAACCGGCAGCATGAGTCTATATAATGTTTGGCCTGTTTATGGTGTCATAGTGTGATCTAGTGAATTTGTAGTCTTCATAAAAGTTATAGTTCTATTGATTAGCTTTCTAATGAGATAGGATTTATGCTGAGGTGATATCTATAGCTCGAGGTGATATCTGCCGCGACGCGACGGCTCAACACGGCGCGGGAGGAGAAAGCTTGCAGAGGCGGTGTCTTCACGGCGCGATGGAGGTAGCTTTCATGGCATGGTGGTCTTGCTGGTGCGGCAGTTTGGCTTGAGCGCATTCTGGTCGTCATCTTCGCGGTGGGGAAGAGTTGTGCAGCAGTATGGAGAGGAAGGTGGCGGTGGTGTCCTCACGGCGCGAAGAGAGCTTGCAGCAGCGGTGGAGGAGGGCCCACAACGGTCATCATGTGATTATGTCGAGGCTATGTCTCTACTGGGTGTGATGAAGTGCCGAGGTGCGATAATGCCTGCAAGAGGAGTTTGGCCTGCTAGCTTTAGTGAAGTCCCGAGCTCGTTTAAGTTTTAGTGAAGTCTCGGGCTCGTTTTAACTAGCTTGAACTCGTCACTGACGAAGCTTTCTAAATGGTCACGCTTGCCCGACGAATATATTCCTAAAAAACTATAATCCCGAGAGTTCCAACCTGCACACCAACGACGAAAAGAGAACCGAAAAACGACCGAAAAAATACAAGATAAACTAAAATAAAACAAAATGCACAATAAGCTAAAAGAACGAATAAAAACTAATGAAAAGTCCTAAAACAGGGAAAAAGAAAGGCAAAACAAATGCGAAAAACGTAACAAAAATGGGACAAACAACTCCCCCACACTAAGACCTTTGTTCGTCCCGAACAAAAAGAAAAGAAAAGACACGAAAACAAGCAAATGGGCATGGATATCAGTTTCAAATAAAACAAGCCTCAGATTATTTAATTCAGCCGAGGAGAATTCCAATGACCAATATAGCACACCTCAATTACGACTCGAATGCAACACTTTGAAAAGACAAACTCTCAAGCACGGAAGTGTAATATGTATATGCCTCACTCATTTTCTTTTGTGAATATAGAACTGGGACTCTCAAATTGGTCGATCTATCATGCATCAACATAATCTTGCTTATCGTCTATTCATACTCTAAAACAATCAAAGGTCATGAATTATAAATCAAGAGGACTTCCGGGTTGCAATGTCGGCATCAAAGGAAGGACAAGTATAAAGATAGAGTGGTCCAAATAAACAGTCACATCCTCGAGCATATAAACTACTCGAATATCTCACCATCTATCCAAAATCAGCACAACATCAATCATCCCCATCAAAACTCCAAGCAACAATCACATATGCTCAAGTTGAATTGGACTCAAGTACTCGACTTTTCTTTTTTTTTTCTTTTTTATTATTATTATTTAGGGAGTTTATTTTATTTTATTTTTTTTTTAAACAAGACTGAAACATCAGGACGACATTCTCTAGTTTTAAACATTGGAGGTCATCCAAGTTTCCTAGAGTAGTTTCCCCATACACATTACTCGTCAAAGAATTTTAACAGGTAAGCGGAGTAAAATCTTTCAGTCCGTCTTGCGAATTCCCCCTTTTTTTTTTTGTCAAGCACCCAAAATGCAACTCAACCAAGTTATACACCTTCTCCAAACACATATTAGAAAGCTCCATCATCATAACAAATATACTGTCAAACTTCAAGTAATTCAATCAAATCGGATGACAAGAAATACGGTTTAAGGCTCAACAGGCTACTAATGAAAATATAATATTAAGGGTCAATGAAAAAGGCTAAACAAGCAATGTCAAGGAAATGCTTCAATCATTTTCACAATTTACTACTTCAATCACTTCATTTCAAAACAGACTAAAAGCAAATTCTGATCAACGACTCCGACCAATCTCTCAAAGAAAACAAAATAAGGCTCAAACCTCTCATAGGGTAAATAAATGTCCAACAAAACGAAACATCAAGTTCATCAAAGTATACTGGTCATGATCATCATCACATCTCCTCAACATCATCAACAATCATCAACAAATCTTAAAATTCACCATAATCCATGCTCGAAAAATACACGAAATGACTTAAGAAAAGACACAAACGAAAGCAGAAAATGAAAACAACCTAAATGCAAGTTACCTGGTCAACCATATAAGCACACAATCATGCAAAAACTCTCCAACACTTCAAATCGAACAATGTCCCCATTGTCGATCATCAGTGCAAGGAAAGTTACTCATATAATCAACCAACAAAAAAGAAAAACAAAGACACAAAACCCAATACGAAAATAAAGAGAAAGGAAAAGATACAGACGTACAGGGCACAGTGACTAGACTAGTCACTGTGAATCCGGTGGTGCGGGTGGAGGGTGGAGGTGGTCAGGCCCCAAACAACGGCGGGCCTCCATTAGATCAAATCTCTCGCCCCATTGGAATCGGGGCAACTCTCTGGAACTTGACCGGGGTGGTGTAGTGTGGCGCCCCTTCTCATTAACAGCTCGGTCCTGCAATGCCCTCTTAGCGTGCTCTCGTATGCACGCGTCCTCGGTCAGCTGCTCAATCGCTCTGAGGTAAGCACACTCTTCAACCAAATTCGCCTGCGGCTTAGGCCCGGTCTCTCGAACAGAAATAGCAATGGACTCGCCCAAAACCGTCATACTCGCCGTTCCCTTCTTCACGTCTATAACAGTGCTCGTGGTAACCATGAAGGGTCGGCCAAGGAGAGTGGTGTGGTGCTTCCTATTTTCTTGCACGTTCCCCATGTCGAGCACAACAAAGTCCATGGGGACTATCAGCTTCCCCACTTGGACGAGTACGTCCTCCACAATCCCTGCTGGTTGACGGAACGAGCGATCTGCTAACTGAAGGCGCATCCTGGTGGGCTTCAAGCCTCCAAGCCTGAGGCGGTGGTAAACTACAAGTGGCATGAGGTTAATGCCTGCTCCAAGATCAAGTAACCCTGATGTCTCTTCCCCATTCCCGAAGGACATAGTGATCACAAAGCCTCTGAGATCCTTTTCTTTCTTTGGCAAGTCATGCTGGAAGACACTTTCCGCTTCAAACACCAACACCTCGTCATCATTCTCGAGCTTCTGCTTACTTGCTTCTAATTCTTTGAAAAACCTCGCATACTCTGGTATCTTCTTGATCACATCCGGTGGAGATAAGTCGATATTGGCCTTAGCCAACATCGCATGCAGGTCTCTAATCATTCGGCGGTCCTTCTCTTCCAAGAGGCGGCTCAGGAAAGGAATCTTTGGTTTGTAAGGGTTTGGAGTTTTGTGTAAGGCAGACTCGGGTTGCGTGTAACTAGGCTTGGGACCTCTGGCTCGGGCATAATCACGGTAACCGACTTTGCGTGCTCTGGTTAGCTCGGCAGCTTCCCTTTATCTAATTCAGTCTCGATGTTACCAACCCGTGTGGCCAGCTGGCCTACTTGCATCTCGAGATGCTTAATGGACGCATCTTGATTGGTGATGAAGTTTAGAATCTTGTCGAGCTTGTCGTCCGTGCTCGGAGGGGTTGGTCCAGTTTCTGGTGCTGGCAGCCTTAGCATTCTCCTAGGTTACTGCTGTTGCTGAGGTGGCTGCTGGTAATGATTATTGGACCATGAGAAATGAGGGTGGTTTCACCACCCAGGGTCGTACGTGTTCTAGTAGGGGTCATTTCCAGGCCGGTTCTGATACCTCTGCATTGCATTCACCTCGGTAGTCTGACCTCCATAGCCAGGCTCGACAGCCGACGGGCACACTTCTGAATTGTGACCTTGCACTCCACATGCGCCACAAACATTCACGGCCATAGTTTGAATCGGCGTGGAATTTCTAGCATTTAGCAGCCTCATTTGCTCCGTGAGCTCGGCTAACTATTGGGCCATGACATCATTGCTCGATTCAACCTCATTCACTGCAGACCTCTTTCTTCTAACACTTTTCTGAGATGAGTTAGCACTCATCATCTCGTAGATAGCGATCATCTCTTCAGCCGTCCTGGCCCCAATGTCCCCTCCGGCTGCATTATCCACCATGTATTGCAAGTTCTGGTGGAGAGAGTCGTAGAAGCAGTTCGCAAGTAGCCCCGGAGCGAGATTGTGGTGGGGGCATTGTCTCTGAAGGTCCTTGAAGCGTTCCCAAGCCTCATGAAGAGGCTCGTGCGGCAGTTGAGTGAATGAGACTATCTGAGACCGGATATCCTGGGTCTTTTTGTGGGAATAGTACTTCCCGACGAATTTGGCATAAACTTCTGGCCAATTTGTGAGGGAATCTGGGGCGAGGGTCATGAACCACGCCTTGGCTCGGTCCTTCAGAGTTTCCGGGAAGCATCGCATTTTTAGATGATCCCCAGACAGCCCATGTAGAGGAAACGTTTGGAGGACGTTGTAAAACTCCCGGAGAAAGTGGAGTGGGTCCTCGTTGGCGAGCACGTGGAACGATGGAAGCTGATTGTATTGGACCATCTTCAGCTCATAGTTGCGGGCGGCTTGTGGCAACCGGATGCACGAGGTGACTGGTCCGATCATCGGTTGGGTCAGGTTTCTGAGGACATTACGGGGAGCTTGTTGTTCAGCCATATCTGAGTTGCTTCCCTCGGATGAATTTGGAGAGTGCTCGTCTTTTTCTTGTGCTTCCAGGGTAAGCTCGTCTAGCAGCTCTCTTAGGCTCCGTTAATCGACTTGTTGATTGAGGATAGTATATGCCCACTCCTGGTACACATACACTCAAACAACAAACGGTTACGAGCACCAACGGTAAAGAACAGAAAATAAAATAAAATAAAAACAAAAACAAAAAACTACACCTAACAAAGAAAGAGGAACAAAAAGAAACACAGAAAATAAAGAGAATAAGCGCACAAAATATGTCCTAAACCTTCTCCGGCAACGGCGCCAATTTGTTGTAAATATTTTCTGAAGTTAAATCAAAAGATTCGACACCAGGTCGTGTCTCTCGAGGAAGGTCAGCCGGATTATTTTGTACGATTATTCAAACACAAAAAGAAAAAAAAAATAAAAGAATTAAAAATCCTAGACATGATAATTCAGATATGGTTTTGGTTTTAAATTAACAAATACTGCAAAGATTTAAATAAGCAATAAATAAAGCGATCGAAGATGAAGAACAATTAGGATTTAAGTAGCTAGGGAGACGGGGATATCCGTTTTGGTTCGAAAATGCAATTATCACGCATGAGATTGTTCGGTTAAGTGATTTGAATAATTTATCGTTCAAGTATTCATCCTCAATAACTCTTCGTAACAAGAGGACAAGCTCGAACAATAGATTAACAATTCATTTAATGCCTAGGCAATACAATTAAGAACAAGCCTAGTTCATACGGGTGTAATTTGACCGACTCCTCCCCTTTCGGTTCTAAGAGTCGATTAAGTTAACTAGAGGGTGGTTAGCGGACTAATCAAATAGAATCACCAATATCAAACTCGAATAAATCAAATTCAACTGAAGACAATTTTACGTCGAAGTGTCACCCTTCGACAATTCTCAATATTCAAGAACGATGATTAAAAATCCCTTTTAAAAGTTCAACTCGTACAAAATGAACATTCTCAAGCCCGACAATCACAAACGATTCCAAAACATCAATCCCCTATTTCCTAGCATATGAATTTAGCTATTCATAATCGAATTAACAGTCAAAATCATAATCATCAAAGAATCCATATCCATAATTAAAGGAATAGAAAATCTTACGAATCACCGAAATTGAAAGTCAAATACGATAAACACGATCAATCCACGAAGCTACGACCAAATCCGAGTTTAAATTCTGAGTTCTCCGCTCAAAATCTGATGAGAGTCGAGGAAAACCAGAAAAAAAAAGAAAAAGAACGAGAGAAATTAAACCTAGCTATCCCAACATAATCATCGACGTTTTTGAAATCTACTAATTTAAAATCTGAAAAACGCAGCTTCCGCGGCCGCGGGAAGGTCCGCTGGCCACGGCGATGGAAAGCTCCACGGCCGCGAGATGTCTCGTGGCCGCGATATTTCTGCTCTGAAGTTCCGGTGATGCTGCATGCTTTTGATCGCCGCGGCTGCGGGAGGAGAAGTCTCGGCCGCGGCCATGAAATCTGGGCCCGACGATGAGAAAGACGGCAAGCACGTGTCGCGGCGTGACAGGCTCACTGCGGCGCGACGGGGCAGGTTCCGCGGCGTGAAGGTGCGACACGGCGTGAAGGGGCGCCTCTCTGCGGCGCGACGGTACCCTCACAGCGTGAAGAGTGTCTCTGCCGCGGCGCGGCGGCTCAACACGGCGCGGGAGGAGAAAGCTTGCAGCGACGGTCTCTTCACGGCGCGATGGAGTTAGCTTTCACGGCATGGTGGTCTTGCTGGCGCGGCAGTTTGGCTTGAGCGCATTATGGTCGTCATCTTCGCGGCGGGGAAGAGTTGTGCAGCGGTATGGAGAGGAAGGTGGCGGTGGTGTCCTCACGGCGCGATGAGAGCTTGCAGCAGCGGTGGAGGAGGGCCCGCAGCGGTCATCGTGTGATTATGTCGAGGCTGCGTCTTTGCTAGGCGTGACGAAGTGCCGAGGTGCGATAATGCCTGCAAGAGGAGTTTGGCCTGCTAGCTTTAGTGAAGTTCCGGGCTCGTTTGAGTTTTAGTGAAGTCTCGGGCTCGTTTCAACTAGCTTGAACTCGTCACTGACGAAGCTTTCTAAATGGTCACGCTTGCCCGACGAATATATTCCTGAAAAACTATCATCCCGAGAGTTCCAACCTGCACACCAACGACGAAAAGAGAACCGGAAAGTGACCGAAAAAATACAAGATAAACTAAATAAAACAAAACTCACAATAAGCTAAAAGAACGAATAAAAACTAATGAAAAGTCCTAAAACGGGGAAAAAGAAAGACAAAACAAATGTGAAAAACGTAACAAAAATGGGACAAACAGTAAATGTTCCTCAACAAAATTACTGGAGTGTCCACTTTCAAATGCAATCTGCACATTAATGTGGTGCTCACTTTCAAATGCAATTTGTGATTTGTGACATCTGAACATTTAATGTTGTTCAAGAATCAAGATTAATTAGTATTAAAAAAATAAAATAATGCCTGCATTGTTAATTATTTGTAACCATTTAATAAAAATGATACCACATCATGCAAATCTATAATTTACTTCTCTTTCTTTATGAATCAGTTGAAGCATAATCAAGATCAATAGCTATGTGTTGATTTAATAAACTTTTGCCTTATTCATTGATTGTAATTTTTTTATATAATCACACTTGAATCTGAACTATATATAAATGAAATGTGAACACACATGAGGCCGTGGCTGGGCGAGATGGGATATAGGACTCAGAGTTGACCCGCTTAACTTACGGGTCGGACCTGGCCTGACCCATTTTAGAAACAGGGCAAATTTGTAATGCCCCAAATACTCTAGGTCGGGTCGAGTTGGGTCCAGGTCACTTTGTCATCTCTATCTCTATATGTGGGGTGAGTGGATATCTTGAATTACATTTTGTAAGTTCAAAATATATTTAAATAAAATCTTTATTCATAAATTTTATTTGTAACTTATTTTTTTTATTTATAAATAGGTGATTTGTGTTTTTGGAAATAACAAGAAGGTATAATATCATTGTACAAAGTGTTACAAAATCATGAATAAATAAATATTAATTATAATTAGTTTACATTTAATTGTAAGTTTATTTTAATAGGCGATTGTGAAAATAAAAGTAAAATCAAAATAGCATATGCAAATAATTGAAATTTAACCATATCAGAGTATCTCCAATGCTTACATGTAGTTGTAGTAAATTGCACTATACATTAACATATTTAGCAATTTCCTCCAATGTACAATGTTATTATAAATGTAGTGATGAAGTAGACATAATTAATGTCTACAATGTAAAGAAGAATATAGTTAATCCACATTGTCATTTACATTTTAGTCAACCAGTGGATAGGGGAGAGATAAAAATTATTACTATTTTCAAAATATCCAATTATTTAATTCTTTTCCTTTCATATTTATAAATTATTTATTTTTGCCAAGTGGATAATATTGTGTTTGATTATATTGTCCATTGGAGACATTTTTTTAGAATTAAAATTGTGAACCTAATAATTATCTATGTGGTTTACAATGCATCTAATTAATTGACATTTGTCAAAAATTATGTAATAACAACATTTATGCATTGGAGATGCTCATGCAACATGTGATTTTTAAGATCTTAGATTATTATTAATTGTAATTTTTTTGTTTTTTCAGAAGGGTCAACTGTAAATTCATGGATGTACATGAGAGAATTACAAGTTTGTTAGATTTTTCAGTAATTATACTGATTGTATGTATTTGAGATGTTGTTTAGATGACAAGACTAATCAATTTTGGTATGAAGCTAATAGTTGGTTCCATAATGGAGTCAACCTTCTATATATATAACAAGTAAATCATACCACATTCTCTGTTTAGTTACATAAATACTAATAAGTTTATTAATATGGTATGGTTTAATTGTTGTATATAGAAGGTTGGCTCCATAACAAAACTGTAAGAATAATAATACATTTATTAATTGCTAAAAAAAAGCCAATTAATATCAGGATTTGTTTTATTCTAAATATAAATAATTTTTTGACAAGAAGAAAATAACACTTGCATATTCCATGACATTCTAAACATGAATTTCGAAATAATAATACTAATAACAATAATAATAATAATAATAATAATAATAATAATAATAATAATAATAATAATAATAATAATAATAATAGTAATAATAATAAATAATGTATTAGAACTTGAATTCTAAAATAATAAAAAAAATAACAAACATAACTTTCCAAAAAACAATGTCCTGTCCAAAAATGAAAAGCTTTTGATAAGCTTTTGATAGGAGACACAAAAAACATACTGAAAATATAAAGTGACTTTTCTAATCTTTCTATATATATATATATATAGAGAGAGAGAATGGATCATATGAGAATGGTAGATAGTGAAAGAACTAAGAATGATTATGGGCTATTGGATCAAGCATATTATTGAACATGATGAAGTCAAAGTTTAGTTAGAAGGTCAAACCTGCAATGGCAAATGTAATTATAATTTAATACTATTCATGTACAAATAAATAACAAAGAGAGCAGTTATGTAATTTAGCAAACAAGCAAAAAAGTGGGCCCCACCAATAAAATCTCCCACTCGCCACCACGATTCCTCTCCCACTCTCTTTCTCTCTCCTCTCTCCTCTCCCCTTTCTCTTCTCTCCCTTATCTCTCTGTCTCCGTCGTGCACACACACATCACACAGAGATCTATCAATTCTGGCAACCCGCCCACAACTTACAGTCCGGCCGCAGAAGCACACCACCATCGCAACAATCCCACTGGTCATGTCGCCGCCGCCGAAAAACCAGATGCCGCTACATCCTCCGATTCCGGCAACCCGTCCAAAGCTCACGACAAGGATTCTCGACGTCATTCGCATCCGCCTCCGCCTCCGCCTCCACTGCCGAGCACTACGCGGGCCCGACGTTCACAACCTTCTCTGTCAGATCGACGGCCGCAGTCCGACACGGCCACTATGCCATCTAGCGGCGGCGATTTGGACCGTTTTGCCGGTGACTGGTACGGTACGACGGGCGACGGTGGCCGGGCAGCGGCGGTTGGATGGATGCAACCGAGCGTGTGTGTGCGTGTATCGTATGTGTGCGTCTGTGTGTGATAACACATTTTTTTCTGTTTTTTTTTTTATTATTTTTTTGGGTGTTGGGGTTTTGAGATGAAAATTAGATATTTTGTAGGGGTTTTGGTGCAATTTCAAAACTTTTTATTAGATGGTATTTTAATAATGGAATAATATTATAATTTACCAAAATTTTAATAAATTGTACATTAAAAATGCATTATGTGCACAATTTTTTGAATTACACGCACATTATAAAACTGTTATATTTTTTTTTAAAATTAAATAATTGTTAATTGGTCGGATCAGTTGGTTCAATTTAATCATGTGAGATGATATTGAAACTGGAATAATATAAATAAATATCATTTGTTTTATAAAAAAACGTATTTAGTGCTGTGATGTTGTATGTTTAATAGTTTATATTATTTTTATTATTAAAAAAATGTAATATTCTTTATAAACAAAGTATAATGGGCAATATATCATATATTAATGTGTGAATCCTCTAATACAACGGTGCAATGTGTCGGCCGGTATTGAGCATATCAGTTTGAACGAACTTTTGCCCCCACATCAAATTAAATCCGACCTTTATTTAGTGTTATTAATGTTCGTTTATTTTGCTTATTTAATAGACTAAATACTACACTTATCCAACTAATATTATTCGATCGATTAGCATAATCACTGAAATTTTGATAGATGTAGCGCGTCGTTTTAAGGTGCAACATGATGTGTTATAAAGTGCAATGTAATATTGTATAAAGTGCAATATATTAATATATACAATGCAATACTAAAATTTTGATCCGTTAGCATACCTGTATTTTTTGATGTGAAATATATTAAAATATTATGCAGATCCTTTTTATAAATTTATATCGAGTAATATTTTAGTGGCAACTGTTGGCATTAATTGTAGATTGTGGCGATAAAGTGCAACGTGTTGTTTGATAAAGTGCAACGTGTTGTTTTATAAAGTGCAACATTCTGCTATATAAATGCGTTAATTTTTACATTCCCATGTAAATTATATGTATTTGAAAATTAGTTTTAATATATATAGTTGTACATTGAATTAACCTAAGTAATTAAAATTTTATTTATCATTGTGTTATATAATTTATTTATTATCATAATTTATTTTTAATATTATTTTAAGAAATCAAAATATAAAGAAATTGCAAATAGACCCATTAACATTATCTCATTCACACAAAAAAAAAAAAATTTAAACTTAAATACCTAAACTTTTGGGGCTTGTGATATAGTTGCAGGATATTTCAGCCATGGTCGGGCCTTGCGTATGTATTCCGACGAGCACTGACATCCAGTCAACTGGGATTGAGGCGCTGCCGTGAGGGACGCTCTTACGCCGCCGTGAGGGGCTGTGCATCCAGTCAATCGCAACCACTGTTGGCCGCCAAATGTAGATCGCGGTGCGTCAATTCCAGTCGGGTTCGTCGGTGATATCTGGCCTCCGGTTGGCCGCGACAGTGGAGCGGCGATATCCGACAGTTGGATGGCTGCGGCGGCGCCAGACGTTCGATAGAGCTTCTTGATGCAGGAGACGTCGGAGATGGTGTGTGTGACGGTCGCCTGTATGTGTGACGGGGTTGAGTCCGTCTAAGGAGCGGCGACGGCGGACGGCGAGCTGCTCGCGGCGGGCGGTGGCGGAGAGTTCCCGACGTGATGCAACTGGCATGTTGTGTGTGTGTTGTGGTGTGTGTATTGTGTGTGTTAGTGTGTGTGAGAGGGTTTAGGGGATAGGGTGGGGTTGAGTGGCTAATTACTAAAGTAGTTTAGCAGGTTCATAAATCGTGCATTACTATGTAATGGGGCCCATTTATTTGGGTGAGGTATGAAAAATTACCACATTATCCTTAATGAAGGTATAATTTTGAATTTTTTTTTAACCATTAGATCATTTCATCTAATGGCTAGCATTTATTCTCATTTCTTTCATTGAGAACTATTCTTATGTGAACCCAACCCTATATATATATATATATATATAAAGAGAGAACCTATTTACAAAAGTTAGTAACAAGAAAAGTCAACAAACATTTATTACATTCTCTTTTTGGCAGTTTTTATTTCTTTTTTAAATTATTCATAAAAAATCAGTCAGCTATATATGCAACCTAAATTCATAGATTTTGTTGACTCAATTTAGGTAAATTTCGACTGATGCTTACAATTTTGCAAAAGTTAAATTTTTTCTCATTTTTTATTAAAATACTAATACCACAAAATCGATAATTTGAAATTAGAATATTATCATATATATCATTACTAATTGCACCAGATTAGTTGCTTATTAAAAAAATCGGAGTACATCGAAATCGGGATAAATTATGTAAAATACGACATGACAATTTGTAAAAGTGAAAATTCTCTCATGTTTTATTTAAAAAATAATAATTGTTTACCATAAAATCGGAATTTTCGAATTAGGCAAAATACTATACATGTATGTTTACCTAATTGCAACAGATCATGTTTATTAATAAAAAAACGGATTGCATATAAATCGGACCCAATTGTAAATTGAAAATTAAAATTTAAAAATCTCTTATCATTTGGCTATTACTTTCTTAGTTCTATATTTTTAAAAAAAAAAAAAAAACATAAAATAGAGTCAGAATATTAATTTGCAATTCAAAATGAAATTGGAATGGAACATCCTAAAAATTTGGGTTTTGTTTAATCCTCTAGAAAACAAATTTAAAATTGATTGCATACTAAAAAATAAATAATGATTGCATGCACTTACAAAATATCATATATATCTGCTAAATAATTAATTGATTTATTTAAGTCTATCTTGAATCCTAATATAATTTGTGGTGGTAGATGATGTAGAAAAGACCAAACAAATAATGTTGTGTACAAGGATGTGTTTAATATTATAAAAGTTACATTTTATTTATTCCAATACATGCGTTTTACGTTCTTCCAATAATCTAAATCTAAATGTTAAATTAATAAAACTAGTCCGTGCATCGCACGGGTACCGCACTAGTTATTATATAAATAGATGATCTAAAAAAACCTTGAAATAGTAACATAAAAATAATTAAGATTCCCACCTATAAATTTTCTAAACATAGTAATTTGTTTTCGAATTTTTTTTCGGAAATCCAGCCCGACCATATTATGAAAATTTTTGGTCAAACATTTAAATATATATATAAATGTTTTTTTTACCTCAAATAGTAAATAAAATCCTGCAAAAAATTTCAATGTTACCTTTATTAGTAACTTTTTAAAATAGATTTAAAAATGGTAGTCAATCATTAGAAATTCAAATCAAAAAAATCAATGTAATTAATGTTCAAAATTATTTTACTTAAATATTGCAACTATCACCTTTATTAGCTGCATGATTTAAATTAGTATATAGTATATTTTTCTGGTCAACTTTTGGTCAACTTTAATCTAAAATCCTCCCTAAATATTTGGTTTTTACTTTAATTGGTAATTTTTTTTCAACATTTTTGAAAAGTGATGACTACGAAATTGAAATTCAAATTAAGAAAATAAATGTAATTTGAGTAAGTAGTGTACATAATATGTAGAAATATCTTTCCTATTACATATATTTTTATTTTTAGGCTCGACTAAAACCATGCTTACTACAAAAAAGTTGATTAGTTATTTAAGTTACTTGACTAAAACTTTTAGAGCATCCACAATGTTTTGTGTTCAATCACAAAAGATTATATGCCACATAAGAAATAGACCCAGTCTAAGAAAATATATTCTCCAATGCAAATAGAGTAGACAGGGTCTTGTTGATGTGGCAGCCAAAAAAGAGAAATGATCTACCTTTAAGTCTATTTTAGACTCAAGTGGAGACCTATTCTCTTTGCATTTGAGTAAATTTTGTTAAGTTTACATAGTGTTATCTTTTTCTTCCAAGAATTGGTTTTATTTACATATCACATAAGCAAAATTAGACCAAATGCATTATAAATGCTTAACAACGTAAAATTGATCATCTGATCCCCATGGCATCTATCACATCCATTTTTTTAACCCGTAATTTATAGATTTTTTTTTTGACTTCATCCAGACATCACTATTACTATTAGCAGGCTATGGGCTTCATGTCTAGATTGTACACTAGCAATGCTTTGTGTCTAAATTTGCTTACGTGACATGTAAATAGATTTAAGTCTTTAATAACATAGACAAAAATATATAAAAGTAATAAAATTGACTTCAATGCAAAGCGACTATGTATCTGCTTGGGCTTAAAATAAATTTAAAGGCAGACTGAGTCTCTTTATTGCTGCCACATCTGCGCGACCCAGTCTATTTGTACTTGCATTGGATAGTATTTTTCTCGATACTAGGTCTATTTCCCACATGACATGTATATTTTTTTGATTGGACCAAAAGCATTGTGGATGCTTTTAAATACATGAAAATATTTATATATTTACTTAAAATAGAAATTAAACGTTTTAGAAATTCTCTCCTCCAAGAAAACCTCCGTCTCCCCCAATCTAATTCTCTCGGCCCAAATCCTCGAGCACGATAAGCTCTCTTAGCGGGGGTCTGTAATTGTCGACGGACGGCCTCCTCCGCTCTCCATGGTCGCGGCACTCCCGCCATCTGTTTTGGTTCCATTGGATCAGGGCTAGGGTTTCGGCAGGGCGGATTTTCTTTCTGCTCGAAAGACGACGGAATTAAATGGTTTCGGAGCACGGCGGGGTGTGGTTGAGCGCGGAAGATGCGTGTATCGCATGAATCGGCTTGGTCGAGGCGCCTCTTCTCGGATTGTTTGGTGGGTTGCTGTTGGCGGATGTCCGACTTCAGTAAAGGTCTGGTTGTCGATTCCTCCTTTATGGGGGTGGTGGCTGGAGCTTCTCATTGCAGGCTGAGCTTACTGGAGGTGGTTCTTTCGGGCTTGGTCAGTGCGGTCGAGCAGGAAAGCTATTCGTTCCCTTCCTCCCCTTTCTTGGTTCTTGAGTTGGGGGTGTTGGAACCCATGAGGATCTCGATATGCACAAATCACGGACAAACATTCAAACATAAACCTATCCGCAGCGGATCTAAAGGTTTGATGTAGGAAACTTACGGCTTAAAATTTATGTAGATCTGGCTGGCCCGAACAGATGACCACAAATCAAATCTTCTCGGAATCGAACAAACTTGACCAATCCAGAAAGCTGTCGTCACGGCGAAGTCAACGGCGCTGACCGATCGGAAATTGGAGGGTTCACGCGCTCTCACGCGCGTGTGTAAGCTCCAGTAGCTGCGATCTTCCGGCGGCGCGTGATACGGAAGTGGCCGATGATGAGAAAGGCCGAGGGCCGAGGCTAATGGACAAGGCCAAGCAAAGAGCGCAAACAAGGCTTGCATGGCCTAGGAGACGTGCACGAGCCCGTATACGGGGCTGCCGACGTGCACAATGGCATAGGAGGTCGAGCAAGAAGCTCAAGAGATCGAGGCTTGAAGGATCGAGTAACGCGGTCGACTGGTGCAAGGCGTGCACGAGGGAGCGGCGCGCACGACGTTTGGAGGCTAAGGCCTTGGGTGTTTACATTATGGAAGAGATAAGCGGTGCGCGAGGGGTGGATGTTGGATGGACAACGCGCACATGGGATGGCCGTGAGCAGGTGAACATGCAAGTGGTAACATGCGCAAGAGCGTGCGAGAAGATGGTCCCAAGACGGGCAACAAACGGGCGCAAGGAAGGGCGCGAATACGCGCATTGGCGTAGACGTGCACGGGCGAGACCACGCCTTGGAAGGAAGTGCTATTGGAGGTTTTGGGATGGTTATCAAAGTATTAGAACCTGGTGGGGATGGCTAAGGAACCACGTGGCTCGAAGGAACGGAAGGCACG